>CAOLHI010004737.1:0-100963 GCA_948474755.1 Ctenosaura bakeri
ATTTAATTATCGCATAGATTTACACTTAACAATAGCTACCCGTAATGTGTTAGAGTTCTTTATTATTTGTAGTGGCCCAATATATGAAAAAAAATTCCCTGTGACAGCTGAATTGTACATAATTTAATAGAGAACACATGTGTTGACACCATTTCCAAATGGCTTTAAGATAGCATGGTGTGTATTAGGCTATTTGGGAGAAAATATTACAACTCTAAGAATAATAAACAAATCTGAGCATGAAACATACCAACTATAGTATAGGAGATCTGTCTTTGACAGTTGCAGTAGTTAAAAGGCTCAGAATTCAAAAATACTGAAGAAAAAAATAAATAAAAAAGTGGCCTCAAATTGTCATACCATTTAATTTCCATATAGGTAATAAAAATAACCCAACATCCCTCAGCAGTTGGCCAGCATATAAAAAAAATGCTGGTTTGAATGACCTGTGGACAAAATTGCTATGTGCCCTTCAAACCATGATTGCTCTGTGATGACACAGTAAATTACACAGAGACCAAGTAGTTGTCCTTTTCAGTGTGGTAGAAAGCCTGTATTGTTACTCTTGTTGATGAACAGAAGTTCAAAGGTATTTGTGAAACTTTTAGTGTTTAACTCACTATTAGCCAAAATTTTGTGATCTGATCAACTTATTTAGGTGGACTTCTTGGTTATCTTCATATAGGCTAGAAGAGATGGTATCTGGACAATGTACCTAGAGGAACACACTGCCTTGCTATCTGGTTCACTTTTTGCTATTGTACACAATTTGGTAAATGGTGCTTCATGTAGCTAAATTACATTAACTGACTTGTGAATACTGTACCAGACATTTCAGTACTAGAAATTCTGTGGTGAAATCAATGAGGTAACACACCAAAATGTGCTGATATACTTTTCTGCTACTTTGACAGTAACTAGAGTGGGCACCCTTTTTGTTGGTTTCACCACAGTACTTCAGAGGCTGCAGTGCGATCCAGGCAAATAGATATCAAGAGGGCTGCATGGAAACCTGTTGATGTGACCTGGTGTTCAAATACCATGGCTATTGAGTCAGTTTATTATCATGGAACAACAAAAACATTCCTCCACATCAGATAGCTTGAGAAGCACTTAATGAAGTAATAGTGTAATATCTTCTTGCTAAGGTTTTCCTCTGCTTTACTGCGATGATGTTCACTACATTTGCTAGATCTCTGAGATCAAAGAGAAGGAAGGGAGAGTAAGAGCATTTTCCATTGCCAGTTTTTGCAACTCAGGTACTGGATTCAGTTTTTCTGCAGTGAGCAGGCAGATTATGGGATATGCCAAGTGTAGTAGCAGGAGGTGGGTACATGTCTGTCTGCCTTTGATAGGTAAAAATTTTCTCCAACTGTTTCAAAAATCTGTTCCCTTTTCCTTGTAGGTATCAAATACAGTCAACCCTCCACCTTTGTGGGTTTGACTTTTACAGATTACTGATTATTCATGAGTTTCTCCAACCCTTCCCCCCTACAGGTGCTGCTTTTTCAAGGTAACCTTCCCGCTTGGCTTCTCCAATCAGGTTGTGCAGTCCTTTAAAAGCTCACCTCTGGTCCTCCTCTTCCTCCACCGATAGTTGCCAGGCTAACTAAGGATGGCTCACAGCCCAATTTCAAAGCACCAAAAGCCCTGTCTCAGTGCCCCACCCACACTTACAGAAGGAGATGGGTGTGGAAGAGGAAATATAGAACTACCCTGCCAACCTGCCCCCTTTCCCTCTCCTTTCTCTGACTTAGGGTTTGGACGCTTTGGTGTCTGTTCTGCCTGCCAGGCCTCAGTCCCCTTCCCATAGACAGACAGACATTTTGTTATTTGCAATTTTTCTACTTTTGTGGGGGTCTTGTGCCCCTGACCCTAGTGAAGGGCTGATTGTAATTAATATGTAGGGAAGGCAGATACGGTGGCAAAAGATGTCTGCTTGCTAGTGACTTTTGTGGACTTACCTGCAAGGTTGCAATGGCTCTAGCAACAGTAAGCAAATGATTAATATAAGTATGAACTAGTACAGTAGCAATTGCTTTTCAAAATGTTCTAATTAGGGTATTTATTTTCCACATTGTAATATAGTTTCAAATGTGTTTGATTCATGCATACATCATAGTGGCAAACAATTTTCTTAAACATAGTGATGTCAAATTCAACCTTGGTAATTTTGTCCTCCATCTGTTATTTGTGACTGATTGTTCCTAAATTGTTAATTCAACAATGATTTAAAAAAAAAACTGGTGAAAATACAATTTCATTTTCATAATGACTTTGAAATATCTATTTATATAAAATAGGTACTTCTTAGTTAAATGTGTACATGCCATTTAGATAGCATGAGAACCAACAACAGCAACATACCCACCAACATTTTTAAAGGTATTGTTCTAAGTTAAGACTGAATCTTTTTTCAGGGGTCCTCACAGATGAGACTCAAGGCAATTCTATAACTTGTCTGTGGAAGGGGTGCCCATTTCAGTCTTAGCAGATATTACTGAAAGGGTGGTTATGCATCCCCTACCTTGTTTATATGAATTGTCTTCCTCCTCTTCTTTATCCTCTCAGCACTACCGTTATTGTGACTTTCTTTGTGTCTTTTGACCTTAAATCTAAAAGACAAGAGCAGCCCTTCCAAGCATAGCTACAATCATATTCTGTCTCAGTACCAAGGGATGAGGAAAGAAAGCCAGAAGTATGTTTACTGATAGCTCTCAATATCCTCTTTGAGTAGTGAAGTGATGTAAGATAGACTGACAGAGCAGTCTAAATTATTTTTAATTATCTAGCCTGTCTGCGTAGTTCATAAATTTAGTAGACTGACCTATGAGATTATTTGTATAATTATATAAGGTAAGATTATATAAAATCTGTAGCCTTAGAGCAGTGGTTCTCAACCTTCCTAATGCCATGACCCCTTAAAACAGATCCTCATGTTGTGGTGACTCCCAACCATAAAACCATTTTTGTTATTATTTATTTATTTATTAATTATTTAGTTAGTTGGTTATTTCCAACATCAAATAGATGCCCTAAATCACTGCTCTGGATAGACTTCTAATGCCTAAAAACTGGTAACCCTCCCCCTTTTTTAAGCACAGAAAGCGTCCATCAATGCCAGAATTAAGGCAGTAGTTCTAGTTCTAAATGTTGGGTTTCCACAGCTCAAAAAGCCAGTCACTCCCAAAGGCAATGCCGAAACAACCCACATTTTACATTTCTCTGTTGCTCTGAATTACCTGTGATGTTTTTCGGAATTTTTTTTGGAGGGGGGATGGGGTTTTGGGAAGTGATGTGTAGGCTAATTTAAGAAATGTGATAAGGTTGTGTTTTTCCGGTGGGGAGGGTCAGAGCATCCTGCATTGGGTTGTCTCCACCTTCATCCAACAGGCAGGATCAGAAGTTCTTCTGAGGGAGCTCTCTCAGGGGAGCAACCCTCTTCATGTGGTCCAGTCTTATTCCTGCCTTGGATCCCAGAGCAACTCAGCAGCTTAGCTCTGTTTGGATTGCTCCTTTTCTTAACTTCTCTAATTCCTTATCTGACAAAGAAAAGGGACTTCACTATCTCTCCTCTTTCCTTCTTTTTCAATCTATCCAGCACAGAGCTTTCCAAATTTTTCATGTTGGTGACACACTTTTTTAGACATGCATCATTTCGTGACACAGTAATTCAGTTTTACTACCAAACTAAAGGTTAAACTAACCCCTTTTAAGAGATAGAGACACATATATAAATCGTAATAACAAAATGTATGGGGACACAACATATCTCATGAAAACCTTTCATATATTTTTAAAAATATGATTTATACATAATAACACACATTTCCAAGATTGTAGGTGACACACCTACACACTTCAGGCTACAAACTAATGTGTTGCAGTACTCCATTTGGAAAGCCCTGATCTAGCAGCTGTTCTAGCCTTCCGGCCTTCGCTTCTCCTTCTCTGTTGTTGTTCATCCCACCCTTGTCCTTCTGCTTTCACTTTTATGTGTTCCATGCCTGCAGCAACTTCATGGGCAAGGAACAGTAGCGTGGTATCAGCTGAAAGATAAGCTAAGACTGAGTTGCCACAACTACTACCAGCAATGGTTTAGAGGAATTAGATTCACCTTTGCCCCTCAGCCTTCAATCATGGAGGAGATTGAAATGAGCAGCTCTCCATTTGGGCAAGGTTGAGTAAATAGAACAATGATGAGTAACGCCTGTTTTTGTCTGCATATAAGTCGGTTGGCATGGCTTGCTGTTTGCTTGTAGCAAATTACTACTCAAGCCCACAGCCCTTGTGTTTCCGCTCTCTTGACTCTTTTGGACTGACCTTTTGCATCCTAGACCTTTTGGGTTTGACCTTGACTTTGGCTCAGTGTTTCTCTTTGATTGTTTGTATTGTAACCCCCCCCCCACTGTCTCCTCGTCTTGGGCAAATACTGTCACTTTCCTTCCCTTGCTGTCAGGAAGGCACGAGCAGGGAGTTGAATTCTGACAGTACCCCACCAACCAAATTTCTGGCCTGGCTTAGATGCTTTGTGACTGGCAAAGACCTTCTCCAAGTGGAGGCTTTCCCCAGGGGTCCTTTAAAAGTCAGTAGGGTTCAAATGGCTGGGTCCTTTCTTCCCTCTTTCCCTGTTCGTCAGCCAACCATGTGTTTTACTAGTCTGTGGCAATAATCAGTGCTGCCATGCCAGCTGTGGGTGTGGAGCTCATGCAAGCCCAAGTACAGTCACTAGCAGCAACCATGTCTCCCTGCCTGTTCCTGTAGACACTGGGGGGAGGGGAGATTTGTATGCAGTGGGGGACACTAGGCAAGCACACTGCCAGCCAAGGTTCTTCTGAGGCAGAGGACCTTTCTTATGATGACTCCCAGTCTGCCTATGGTCAAATGCTAGATGAAGAGGACAGAGCTGATGGCTACATTAGGGTGGAGGAAGGAAACTTTCCCCTAATGAAGAACAGGAAAATGCCTCTATTCTCTTCTCATGTAGATTATTCTAGCAGAAGGACTGAGGAAGTCAAGACCTTGAGCATCACTATGCCTGCTCAGGCACCAGTTCCTTCAGTCAATGAAGAGTGTCTCCCTAGTACCAGTTCCACCTCCCCATATGTCCCCTTTCCAGCAAACTTCATGGCCTTTGTCATGGAGGAATGGAAGAGGCCTGTTGCAAGCAGGCCTATCTGAGGTTGCACTAAGAAGCTATATGCCTTACCAGAGAATGTCATGCCCCAACTATAAAGCCCATTGGTTGATGGCCCTGTCATAGTCCTGATCTCCTCCTTGGCCTACGCCAGGAATGGAGAGGACTCTCTAAAGGGTAATGAGGACAGAGGCATCTCTCAAGAAAGCCCATGAAGCTGCCTCCTTTTTCGTAAGGGTGGCAGCTGCTTCCTTCATCGTGCCCACAGCTCCAGTCGTATGGGCCAGGGAATTGCTAAGAACTCTTTTCACCTGAGCTAGCCAAACTGAGGCATACTGCCAACAAGCTGATTAAGGTCTTGTATCGCTATGGATACAGGCCCAGACAACCATTGTCACAGTCAGACACCATATCTGGCTAAAAAGCTGGAATGTTGACTCCAAGGCAAGCAGAACCTTGTTTCTGCCTCTTGGTACTACATTGTTTGGGGAATCCTTTGACCCAGTGTTAACTGATACCAGGGAGGAGAAGAAGAAAGTCAAGAAAGAAAAAGATCAGTGGCCTCACAGACAGAGCCAGAATTCCTTTCAGACCTCATGACTAAGCTTCTCCTCAGCTCAAGAGCTAGAGACTTCCCAGGGAGCTGTGGGGGTATCAGAGATACCACACCAGACAGAATGCCTTCCAAGGAGCCACCAGGGCTTAGGGAGCCTCAGGCAAAAAGGGCCAGCAAAAATATCAGCAGGCCTGA
Source organism: Ctenosaura bakeri (assembly GCA_948474755.1). Classification (NCBI taxonomy): domain Eukaryota; kingdom Metazoa; phylum Chordata; class Lepidosauria; order Squamata; family Iguanidae; genus Ctenosaura; species Ctenosaura bakeri. The sequence goes on from CAOLHI010004737.1 coordinate 5,889, forward strand.
CACCGGCCTCCAGTGGGGGGCAGGCTTCAAAGCTTTGTGGACCCCTGGCAACAGTTCACCTCAGACTGGTGGGTGCTCAACATCCTCACTTACGGTTACAAGATTGAGTTTTCCCAAAGAGGCCCCCCTCAACTTCTTCCACCCCTCACCAAGATCCAAAGACAGTCTGATGCTAGAAGCAATCAACCATCTCAGGCAGGCTGCAACTACAGAAGAAATGCCACCCCCACAGAGATTCAGGGGAAGACACTTTCCCGTTTTCTGGTGCTCTGTAGGACAATCCTAAACCTTCAAAGAGTCAGCAGGTTCATCAGAAAGCACCAATTCTGGATGGAGACACTGAAAAACATCCTTCAGACCATCCAGTAGGGGACTTCCTGACTTTGCTGGATTTGACAGAAGCATGTCTTCACATGCTGATTCACTGCTCTCACCGCAGGTTCTTGTGCTTTTCCTACTCTGGCAAGCACTTCCAATGTCGCACGCTTCCCTTTGGCCTATCTTCACCAAGTTGATGGTGGCCTTGGTAGCAGTCTGGAGCAGAGCAAGAATTCATGCCTATCTGTACCTCAACAATCTCCTTGTCTGCACAGAATTGCTCCTGCAGGGGTGACAGCCATTTCCAGTGGGTCCTTCAGTCTCTGGAGCTCCATGTTTTTCTTGTGAACCAGGAGAAAAGTTATCTTGTGTCTTCATAGACAATGAGATACTTGGGTGCAGTAATCAACACAACCACAGGCACTGTGGCACTACCTCAGGAGAGGATCCAAGCCATCAGGAGGGCAGCCCCCTGTGTAAGCTAGGCCAGGAGTGCAGACCTGGCTGCTCTGGCAGATCTTCAGGACCTCATGATAGCCCCCATGGGGGCTTTCTTCCCTGGGTGAGATTGCATTCAAGACACCTGCAGCGACTTTTTCTTCCTTACCAAGCTGCAGTTATGGCCAAGATACACAGGAGAGTCAAGGTGCTCAGGGTAGTTCTCTAGTCCCTGAGTTGGTGGATCTCACCAGCAGTTCTCAGAGGGGGAGCCTTTTGGGAGGTATCCAGGCTTTAAGTCATGTCCAGTGCCAGCCTCCACAATTGGGAAGCCCACTGTGGTTCTCTCCTAGCACCTGGCACTTGGGGAGAAGAGGAGTCAGCCCACAGCATCAACCGATTAGCATCAGGTTGGCCCTGCTCTCATTCTAGCACCAGATGGAAGGAAGGACCATCTTTGGCAGGAGAGGCTCTATAACAGCAAAGACCCACATCAGTCACAAGGGAGGCTGCAGATCCATTTACCTCATGGAGAAGACCAGAGTGTTATTGGAGTGGGCTGAGAATCATCTAATCTCCCTGGAGACGGATCACCTGCAAGGTGTCTTCAGCACCAAGGCAAACTGGATGTGGCACACTGATTTCAACCAGTCTAAGTGGAGTCTCCATCTAGAGGTGTTTCAATTGCTGGTGGAGAGTTTTGGTCTCCCAGAGACAGACTTATTCATGTCTCCAGTCAACAACAGGATTCCCAGATTCCTATCCAGATACCAAATGGAAGGAGTGGAGGGGTGAATACCCTTACTGCAGGGTGGCCCAGGGGCCTGCTATGTGCTTTCCCGCCCTTTCCGATGTTGTTCAGAGTGATAAAGAGGGTGCAGACAGAAGAGGCACTGGTCATCCTAGTAGAAGACAAGGAGACCTTTGCCACTAATACACCTCTGATGGAGATATGTAGATTGACTGTCTGGAAGCCGCCTCCTTTCATTGAGATTGGATCTACTGTCCCAGGGGAAGGTTCATCACCCAGTCCCAGCCTGACTCCAGCTTTTATGCATGGCTGTTGAGAGGGTCATGCTCCAGAGCCAGGAATACATGGACAAGGAAGTTGCTAGCATATTGTCTTCAAGAAGAACTTCCACTCAGAGAGCATATGAATACACCTTCTGTGTATTCTGATGATGGTACAAGCACAAAATGACTGGCTTCAGATTTCAGTTCCTCTGCTACTGGAATTTCTCCAGGAAAAAGTTGATAGGGACCTAAGACCGAAGACCATAAAGAAGCAGATTGCAGTTATCACATTAATCCTGCCTCTACTGAAGGGAGAGAGGATTTCCTTGAATCCTCATGTTAAGAGATTGCTGAGATGCCTCTCCCTTTCAGCCTCCCCAACAGTGCACAGGTTCCCATCTTGGGACCTCCACACTGTGCTCAATGCTCTCCCCATCTCTCCATTTGAACCAATCAAAGACCTCTATCTCACCAGGAAGACACTTATGCTGACAATAGTCAGTAGAGTGTCTGGGTTGGATGCCCTTTCCACCAGAAAGGAGCTTTGTCAGTTCACTCTGGATGGTGTCTGATTGTGCTTTGATCCATTCTTCATGCCAAGGGAGAACACTGTATCCCACTGTGAACAGGCGACAATCTTCCATCTTTTCCTCTAGAGCCGACCTTAGTCATCACCTGAAGAAATTCACCAGCTTCAGGAAGCGAGACACATTGTTTGTAGTTAACTCTCAACAAGCATTAGGTTGGAATGTATCGACCTCCACTTTGAGCAGATGGACTAGGGACTGTCTTAAGGAGTGCTACAGGATGATGGGTGGTGGCCCTCCCCAGTCCAATCCAGGCTCACTCAACCAGGAAAGCAATCATGTGAGCTGCCTTTGCCACCAGTACACATCTGATGGAGATATGTAAATTGACTATCTGGAAGACCCCCCCCCCATATTTATGAGGCACTGTAGATTGGTTGCCTTCATTTCGGCCAGGGCTTCCTTCCGGTGATGTATCTCCAGAAGGTGCTGGACCCCAAGGACCTCCGTCTTGGTCCAGTGCCAGCGAGTCCTCCCATCTTTGAGAGCTTTGGTTCATTCCAGTGTAGGATGCCATGACCCTCCCTGCTGGAAAAACAGCCGTTTGTCTTATCTGTGACATGGTTCTTTTCAGTGGCAGAGAGGAGAAGCATCCTCCACACCTGGCAAATGAGCAAAAGAGAGGTCCTCTTTTCACCATGATTTTTTAACTACGTGTTATTTTCCATGTTAAGTTGACTAAGTTACAAGTTGTTGTTGTTGTTGTCCCATAAGAGGGACACTTGGTAGAGTTAGTTTCTCCCACTATAGGCTTCAGCCCCACTGTTACTCAAGTGTCTCAGTTCCTTCTTACATTACCTGTTTTTCTCCTGTTTTTTTAAAAAAAGAACAGAAATATTTACACCTTTATTTAATGTGGAAAGTAGATGAAGTTTTAGCAAATCTTGTCTCAGACCTGTCTTCCTTCACCTTCTCCTTTCTTTATTTGAGAGAGCAGTAACCATCCATGTGTTCAGCAGTGTTCTCACCTGGGTTTCTTTGGAGCTTTCAAGCTGAATCATAACTGGCCACGTGGAGGAGGTTGCTCCCACTAGGGGCTCGCTCAAAATAATTTCCATTCCTGCCTGTTGGAGGAAGGTGGAGCTAACCAATGTACGACATTCTTCTCTACTCCCACTGAGATGGACTGTCTCAAAAGGTTCTTTTCAAGTTTTAGAAGCCTATGTTTTTGTTATGAGTTCATAGCTACAAATTTTTTTTGCAATGTTATTTCTTATTTGCTTAGATTTAAAATTTCATTTGTAGCAGATGCCTTAAGCATTATCTGGGACATTGGTTTTGTCAGATAGAACAAATTCCAAGAGGCACAGATTCAAAGGCGTAACTTGAACAGCACCAGTAAAATAACCTTGTTGTAACTTATTAAATGAAAATCCTTTTTTGATCTTGCTGTAACGTCTCTGATAATCTCTTCTTGGGCATAATGTTTGACACATTGTGATCAATTAACTCCATATAGTTCCAGTTTATGATGATTGCCTTGACATGTGGTTCTGAAATAGACAATGATGTGTTGGATGGTCCTCCAGTTCCACAGGACTTCTTACTTACTTTCTATGTCACTAACCATGATACCCTATGAACCCCATTTTACTGTAGCTCCACTAGAAGCAAGATTTTAAAAGAGATGCTGTGGGAATGTGTGAGAAATAAATTGGGCATTCTGGAATCCTAGGGTTCTGTGAGAGGCTCATAGGGTTCCTTGAGAAGTTGTGGTTGAAAATAAAATATGCAATTTTTGATCTGTTGATACAATAATATTCATGAGCCCTGAAAATTATATCAGTGGTTCATCCAAAGTAAAAAGGTTGCAAAAGGCTGATTTAACCCAATCAGCCAAAACTTTGGCTACAGATTTCTAGCATTATACGAACAACTAATAAAACATTTCACAGTGTATAAGTTTTTACATTTTTAATGTTCCCATTCTATACAACATACCTTCAGGAGCTTTCACATTAACATGAATAGGTGGTAGTCCTTGCTTGTTATTAGAAATACTACACAAACCTAGATCAGGAACTGTTCTTTACATATTCAGTACCCTGATTAAAACTAGATTTAATTTTATAATTCAGTAATGGACATGGTTCTGAATATGTGTAATCCTTTTTCTGATAATATTCTCTTAACACCTAATGGAAATATTTCTTTTTTTTTAATATGGTGCTTAGTACAAACTGAAACTATTCTGCAACCTTATTGAGATTTAATCTCCCTCAAGTACAGTCCTCCTCCACATTCGTGAGTTTGCAAATTTGCAAGGCACGTTCTTGCCTCCCCCTTGTTTTCCTCCTCCTATCCCTTCCATTCCTTGTGCCAGGTTTGTGAGACTTGTGGTTAAAATGGATGTTTTTCCTTTTGGGTGAGCAAAGTCTCCTCCTGTTGCTAAAGGTGTGACCTGTCTGCCATATGGTTTGCACATTCTGCTGTGTATTTGCTGCTGATTGGTCAGGTGTTCTTACTCAAGATGGTTGTTGGAAGTAACTAGAACTCCAGAACTCCCCTCTTCTCTGTCTTAGGGAAAAGTAGCGGTAAGCCTTTTAGATTATCTCCCCCCCCCACCGTCCCAAATGCCGGGGGTAGAGGCAAATGAATGGGAGAGGGTAAACTCCAGAGGAGAATGGGGGGAAATTGTGGAGGGGGGGATTTGTGTTTTTCTCTCTCTTTGCGAGGGTTCTGTGCCCCATCCCACACACATGTGGAGTGGCTACTGTATTATGGAGATATAGTTGATATTTTGGTTTTCTAAATTTGAAACCAAGTTTAAAATATATCAGAAACTTGGACAAATAGCTACAAAAATTACAATTTTCTTGCAGCATTTTATATTGAACCTGTGGAATATTGTGTTCAGACACAATTTAATTTTTACACTTGGGTTAGTATTGATCAAGCAAATTGTACATTTCATGAATTATGAATTATGACAAACTATATGTCAAAATCATAGCAATGTGAAAACTGAATGAAAAATGATTGAATAGATTTCAAGTTCAATCATTACCATGATGGCTTTGTTTAAATTTTTTTGTTGGTAGCCATTTACCTTTGATCAGCTGTCTTGTTTCTGAAATGAAGCTGTGGCAGATGAAAAGATTCTTATTTGTTTAATAGCCATTCTGTTTTAAAACACACATCTTTACTAGTTATGGTGAGATGGTGTGGTTTGTTGCCTGTAGCACAACCATATAAGTCCACAATTAGTCCACTGTTGTTGTTTTTACTTCCTGCCTACCTGACAGTGCATAACTATGTCAAATCATGATTCTTTTCACAGTGATGTCCTGAAGGAAATGCAGTTGGCCTTCCACATTTTCTAGGGGTTAGGGGCACAGAATCCCCATGAAAGTGGAAAAACCACCAATATTAAAATGTGTGTGTGTGTGCCTGCGGGAAGGGGGCTAAGGCATGGTAGGGAGAGTAGGCACTCAGGCTCCTAACCAGTGCAGGGAAGGGAGAGGAAATGGAGTGTGGGTGGGTAAGCATCTCTCACTCGTCTTCTTCCTTGTGTATGTGTCATACATAGGGAGAGGTGCTGAGAAATCAAACTATTAGCAATCCTTAGCTGGCTAAGCAACAGCTGCTAGTGGAGGAGGACCAGGACCAGATGTGGGATTTTTAAAGTGCTGCACAGCCTCATTGGAGACACTGAGAAGGAAAGTTCCCCTGGAAATAAGTACTTGAGGTGGGGGGGCAGGGGTTGGAGAATCTGACTAATAAATCCATGAAGACGAAGCTCACAAATATGGATAGGATAGACCTTTTCAAGACAGAATCAGGCATTCAACTGCCAGGTTTGAAATTAGTACCTATGTAGACTGAAGCATAGGCTTTCAGCAGGGTTACTTTCTGTAGAAATTCTAGTAAAGTACATTCAAACCGGTGTGGTGTAGTAGTTTGAGTTTTGGACTAAAACTCTATAGACCAAGGTTTGATTCTCCACTCAGTCACGGTAACCCACTGAGTGACCTGGGGTATGTCACACACTGTGACATAAGTCAGAAGTGGAACATAAAAACAACAACACTCAAACTAATTCAGAGTGCACCTCTTGGACAGAACTCAAATTTACAATCTTTAAAGAATCGTTACTGAATTTTTAGTTTGCATGAATAATCTTGTAAGCTACACTTGTTAATGTATTATTAAATACTGTCATGGTGTATGAGTTTAAAGTTAGTGATAATATGTAGTGTTTTGTTACTTTCTACGTCCGGTTAAGGGTCACAGAAATCATATGATAAAGATCCCCTCACTGTCTGTTGGCAAGATTACAAAGACATCTAAAACATCAGTGTCAAAATAGTCAGTGAGACATCAAGGTGGAGGAGAAAGAAAAGTGTGAAACTGTACTGTGGAGCTTTATTAAAGTCTTGGAATGATCTTCTGAAGTGAGGAAAAAGCACATTGATTAGAACTGCCAGTGTTTCTTGAAAATGTTATAAAGAAAACAAGGTCCAGTTTATTCAAAATGAACAGAACTTGTTTACTGACTTCAGTGCTTCTTCCCCATGGCCTTTCTGTATTTTTTAGCTTCTTTCTTATTCTGTTTCTTCGGTCTCTGAAGCCTCTGAATAACTTAAAAAGATGGTTGAATCTTACTTAAAGGCTCACCTTGAGTTTTTGAGAAACTAATCAAGATGATTACAGCTCATTCCCAGCATTTTGTCCTAGACTTCTTCCAGCACTGTCATGATGCACAGTAGGATTGCAGAACTGTAGCAGTCCAGATATTTTGTACTTTATTATCCAGAAGCCTCGGTTAGCACGACCAGTGCTAATGTGTTGAGGAAATTGAAGCCCAAAACATCTGGAGAGATTAAGCCCCCCCCCGCTGTGGAATGTCAAAGTAAGTCAGGATATTGAAGACAGGAACTGACATGGGTCACTCGAAGCCGGTTTTCCTCGCAGTCCTGAGAGCATCTCTTACCACATTCACCAAAAGTGCATGGCTGCCTCTAGCTCTTAAAGGTGAAAATGAATTTTTGCACCTGGAGGCAATGTTATAAAGAAGGCAAAACATGTTTTCCCCTGTCACCAGGGATTTTTGTACCTTATATGCTTTTTTTCATTCATAATTTCTGTTTGTCACAGTGGCCAACAATTTGTTAGTTATCAGGTGGTGAGCAAAATGAGCTGGTGGAAGCATTTGTAAATTTATAATGCTTTGTCTCACTTTTTCCGGCAGTACTTCACTACTATTATTTTTTGAGCTTTCAGGAAAGCAGTGTAAACATTTTTGCCTGAACACTGGAGGGTAGAAATTGAGTGTCTTTGTGATGAGGGGCAGCTTGCTTAGCAAGTTCAGTAGGTATCTGCTTTTTAACTGAATCCTCTATTGGTTGTTAAAGGAAACATGTAATCTCAACTAAGACATGGTAGAACAATTCATGGTTTGTTTTGAATAATATGTATTTCTCAGAAACATTCTAAATAGGGTATTAGCATTTTAAAAATCTAACCTTAATGTTCCAAAGTGTCCCTGAGAATTTGAGTGTTATAAAAAGCCCAGTTAATGTTGAGGCAACAGCTGTTGAACCAAATAGAAGACAGTATTCTAACTGGTGGAAACAGAACAAATGAAGTAGTAATGAGACTGTAGCCCAGAGTAGGTAAAGAGGTAATAAAAGAATACCTAGCTACTCTAAATGTATTCAAGTCTTCAGGGACTGGATGAACTGCGTCTAAGAGTACTAATGGAACTTGTAGATGTAATCTCAGAGCCACTATCAATAATCTGTGAGAATTCTTGGAGAACAGGAGTGGTCCCAGCAGACTGGAGAAGGGCAAATGTTATTCCTGTCTTGAAAGGATAAAATGGAGGACCCAGGTAACAACTGACCAGTCAGCTTGCAGATAATACCAGGAAAGGTTCTAGAGCAGATCACTAAAGAGTTGGCCTGTGCACACTTATAAAAGAACGATATGATTGCTAAAAGCCAACGTGAGTTTCTCATGACAAACTAATCTCATCCCTCTTTTTAAATATATTTTTATTAACATGTATTTAGTATATAAAACAGCATATAGGGGATTACAAAGACAATCAATAAGTAAACAAACACAAACAAACAGAGAACTCTTAACATCTAACCTAATACTAAATTAAACTGAACTACAACTAAAGTAAAAAGGGTAAAAAATACATATAGATGGTTTCTAAATCACCAGTTCTTGGTTCTAAGGTACCCTTTTTCTAGTGTGCCTGTCATTATCACACTATAACCTAGTATTTAGTAACTTCAAGCTTAACCTTCAAAACCGATAATTGACTTTTCCCAAACAGGCTGTTAGATACACAGTCAGTTTACCCAAATCATTAACCAAAGATTTTTCCTTAATTAGTTAATTTATCAATTTCTGCCAAATCCAGAATTCAGCAGCCAATCTTCATGTGAAGGAATAGCCACACTTTTCCATTTCTGTACTTACAGCACTCTAAGCCGCTGTGATCATGTAATGAAAGATTCTTCCCAACTTCTTACCAAATTGTTTATCAGCTGGACCCAATTTAAAAGAAATCAGGTTTGAATTGAATCTTTACATTTATGATGTCTTTTCAGTATCTTCCATCAGTCTAAGTATAATCACCCAGAACAACTTGGCTTTCTTACAGATCCAGTATATGTAGTAAGAAGTTCCTTCTTTTTGATCACATTTCCAAGAAACATTTACACAACACTATTGATAGGTGGATTCATAATTAGTTGACTGATTGAACTCAGAGAGTGCTTACCAGTGGTGGTTCTTCATCCTAAAGAGAAGTGTAGTGGGGTGCTTTAGGGTACTGGACTCAGTGCTTTTTAACATCTTTATCTTAGGTGATAGCGTAAATGGCATAGATGATAGCATAGAAGAACTGCATATCAAATATGCGTATGACACCAAATTAGGAGGGGTAGTGAATACTCGAGAGGATAGGATCAGAATTCAACATGACAGTGAAAGATTGGAGGACTGGACCAGAACTAACAGAATGAAATTCAACAGAGATAAATGCAAGGTACTACATCTAGACAGGATGAATACAAATCAGTTTGTGAAAAAGAATCAGTATGTGATAAAGGTCGTAGGATCTTAGTAGTAGGATCAAGCTGGACATGAGTTAATTGTATGATGATTTAGCAAACAAAAAAGGCAGTGTAAGTCAGAAACGACTTGAAGGTATACACCAACAATTCTTTTCTGCATCAACAAGAGTTAAATGTACAGAACAAAGGATGTATTGCTGTTGTTGTGTGTCTTCAAGTCATTTCCAACTTATGGCTGAGAATGTGTGATGCACCCAAGATCACCCAGTTGGTTTCCTTGGCTGAGTAGTCTCCAGGGTCATAATCCAGTGCTTAAAACACTGCATCATGCTGGCTGTCTAAGGAAAGTATTAGTATCTTTCTGTTCTGCTTTGTCAAACCTCACCTGGAATATTGTATCCGGTAATGGACACCAAATTTCTGGAGGGATATTGACAAGGTGGATCATGTCAAGAGAAGGATGACCAAGATGGTCTGGAAACCAAACCTTATGAGGAATGACTTAGAGAGCTAGGAGCTAGGTTTTTTTAGCTTGGAGAAGAGAAGACAAAGAGGTGACATGATGGCCATCTTTAAATACCTGAAGGGATATAATGTAAATGATTGAGGAAGCTTGGAGGTCTTTAAACAGAGGTTGGATGGCCATTTTTCAGGAGTGCTTTAATTGTGCATTTCTTCATGGCAGGAGGTCAGAGTAGATGTTTTTAACTGATTTAAATTAATGTTTTTAAGTGGATTGTGTTTAATGCTTTTTAATACAGTAGGATCCCCATGTCCACAGGGGATTGGTTCCAGGCCCCCCCTTGTAGATACTGAAATCTGCAGATTCGAATACCCTGTCCTGCAGCCTGTCGCAGGTCCGCACTCCCCCACTGTTTTCCCACCTGGGGCTGGAGGCAGGAAGTGGAAAAACAGTGAGTAGCGCGATCCCATGATCCCCACTATTTTCCTTCTGGCCGCTGCCATGATCAGCCTGGGACCAGAAGCAGGAGGTATGAAAACTGCGAGGAGCGCAATCCTCACTGTTTTCTTGCCAGCTGCCTCCGCAGTCAGCCTGGGGCTGAAAACAGGAGGTGGGAAAACAGCGAGGAGCATGATCTCGTGATCCCTGCTGTTTCTTCTTCGTGGTCTCTGTGCCTCACACAATGGGAATCTTCATGTATGCACAGTAGCATTTCAGAAAGTTCCAGAGCTGAGCAGCTTGATGGGAACCCCTCCCCCATATGGTACCGAGCATATTCAGTCCCACCAAGCTAACGGTCTCTCAGTTTCTTTTCGTCCACCGATCTGTTAGCAGCTCAGAAGGCTTCCTCACTAAGCAGTTTTTCCATTTCTCGGTTTTCTTCGTTCTTTCAACTTGTTTTTGGTTCTTTTACAACAAAAACTGTAAGAACTCTTCCCCCTTCTTATGTTGTCTTTGTTTAAGCTTTGTGTGTCTTGTGGCCACAAGGTTTCCCTTTTGGACACCCACCCCGAGTGCTTGTTCTGCCTTGGGGAGGGCCATAACGTTCAGGCCTGTTCCATTTGTAAGGATTTTACCTCCCAGACTCTGAAGAATAGAGCCTCTCACTTAAAATCCTCCTGTTGGGAGCAAGCTCTCCACCTCAAGGAGCAGGCAGCTTCAAGTACTGCCCTTTTCACCGTCCCGATGACACCACGTCCTTCACAAGGCCCTTCACTATCGAAGCCCTCCACAACTTTATTGGCTGCGAAATCACCGGTAATGACGGGGTCCTCGGTACTGACTACCTTGGTACCGACACCAGTGACCTCACCAGCCTTACCTCTGGTATCCTTTTTACTGAGGATTCCGAAGCTTTGAAAGATGCCTACCATCCCGTCCTCCACCAGAGATGCTCCCTCTACCTCGTAGCAGGCTCCTATTCAGCAGCCTTGCAAGGTGTCTACCTTGGCGGAGAGTAAGCGAGCTTCATTGCACCACCTTTCCATCTCTTCTAATAAGAAGAAGAAGGAGAAACATCCCTCCACTTCTCCCGCTGCCCATCCATTGGCTACTTGACCATCCTCTTCAAACCCTTTACCTACGCCTCCTCGGATGCACCCTGCTTCATCTACCATCGAGGAGGATGACACTCCTGTCCTTTCGCCGGTGCAGGATTCTACCCAGTTCCCGGTACTGTCTGTCCCGGTTGCTGTTGACCTAACCTCTGACTTTGACTGTCAGCCTTCCCCACCACCTCTTACGTCAGGCCACCCTGGAGATGGATGCTCCCAGACTCCATTTCTTCCGGCTCTCTCTTCTGGCTGCCCCGAGACAGACCATCTGCTTGTTTCAGATGCTCCTCGGGTTACTTTCCGAGACCAGCCTTGAGTTAGTGTGGCCTGCTCCCCGGGCCACAGTGACCGGGGTAGATCCCCTCATCGTCACAACTATGGCTACTGGGCAGCTCATGAGCTTTCACTGGTGAAAGTTGATTCGCCTTTTTTGTCGACCTCCTATATCACTCGGTATGGCCATGAGCACCTTTGGAGGGAGCAGCCTGGCTCTTACCATTCGTACTCGCCTGCCTATTGTGACCGGTACCATCCCGACGTCTGACATTGGTCTCTGTATCGTGCTCCCCATCATGATCTCCTCCAGGGTCTCGCTACTAATGCTCCCCTCGGTACTGAAGCTCGAGATCCTGTTCTCGGTTCCAATTGGCCTACTACCGGCATTCACCATCTTGATCTTGCTGCCGGTCCCATGACCGATCGCCTCAACATTGAACTGTCTCAACGCCTCCTCAGGTGTCCCAGCCTCCATCGGATACCCTGTGTTAGCTGCCAACGACTCTGTCGGTCCCATTATTGACGCTGTCCATCGTTGCACCGATCCCAGCCATTCTACCCATTTTGTCGGCACCGACCTTGGTACCGATTCAGATTCTGATTTCGGTAATGACTCCCGCTGTTCTACTGGTCTCTTCACCCGCTCCACCAGCTGTCCTTCCTGCACTGGGAGCCGCTCGACCTCATCATTCTCGATCTCCTTCATCATTGTCTCCTTCTTCCAGTACTTATGATTCCGACGGTGACTCCTCAGACTTCACATTTCAATTGCATACCTCCCCACCTCTAGCCTTTGGGGATCTGACTCCTGATTCAGCTCCTGAAGATGTTAAACAGTTTTCTGAGATCTTGATTAGAATGGCCAGCGTCTTAGGCCTTGACGTTTCCTGTCCTGCTCCTACAGTACAGGACCCGGTATTCCACTATGTCAATAATCGGCCTCCATTGACGGCTCCGATTCCATTTCTCCCCATCCTTCAGGAGGTGTTGAAACATCCTTGGGCCCAACTGGCTTCACTCCAGCCAATTTCTCACTGCCTGGAGCACCTTTACCGCACTCAGAGAAAGGATGTTGATTTCTTGTTCAATCATCCCACTCCTAAGTCAGTTGTCATTGAGTCTCCCCAAACAAAAGGGGGCAAAAGGGCCCACACAACTCCCCCTGATCGAGAGGGTCATCGTTCAGATGTTTTTGGACGTCAGTTCTACTCTGCCTCTTCGTTGATCGCCAAGATCTCTAACACTCAAGCTTGCCTGGCAGCCGGTAAACCTAACATTTGGGATAGGTTTTCCCCCTTGCTTTCCCATCTGCCAGATGACCACAGAACTACAGCTGTTCAATTTTATAAGAAGTCTGTGACTCTCCCTAATCAACAGATCTTGTCCTCCCGACTTGCTGTGGAGGATGCAGCGCGGGTGATGGTGGGTGTGGTTGCCCTTCACTGGTTTGAGTGGCTTCGGTCTGCTGGCTTGACTGATGATAGCAGAAAAAGGATTGAGGACCTGCCCTTTGATGGCCAAGGATTCTTCCATGCTACTACAGATGATGCTACGGACCATCTTATAAAAGCTCGACTGACAGCAAAAAAAGATGGGCCTTCACCCAACAACTCAATCCAGAAGACCATCTTCATCCCGTTCTTTGTGGAGGTGCCCCTTCTACTCCTATAGGTTGTGCTCTCATTGCACATTTCGCCAATTCTCTCTGTCGGCTACATCCCGCTGCTCCTTCAGGCATCCCCAGCCATCATCCAAGAAGTCTTCAACCACCAAGTCACACTTTTGACTCCTTTTGCAGGTCGCATGAACTGCGTTATGGTGTACCTCTATCTGGATGATTAGTTACTGGTGGTGCCCTGCAAACAAAAGTTATACAAGAATATTCACCTTGCCCTCTCCCTTCTTTCCGATCTCGGCCACAGGATGAATCCCAAGAAATCCCACTTGGAGCCTTCATGCACCCTGGATTTCATCGGGGCTACTCTGGACTCTACTTGCACCAGGGCCTTCCTGCAGATAAAGTGCACTCAGACTCTGCACCAAGCTGCAGCCGCCGTCTTATTCAATCCGTCCGTTTCTGCCTACAGGATCCAAGAGCTCCTTGGATACATGGCAGCCACGACGGCGGTCACCTACTCGTCTTGCCTTCAGGCTCGCCCCCTGCAACATTGGTTTCGCTGGCACCTTTCCTTGACGATGAACATTGGGTTCTGTGGGTCCCTCGTCCAGTCCAGGACTCCCTTCACTGGTGGCTGTTCCCACACCATCTCTTGTTGGGAATGCCGTTTGCCAAGCCCTGTCCGACACTTACCATTACAACTGACGTGTTCCTCCTCGGTTGGGGAGCCCACTGTGGTGATCTCGCAGTCCAGGGCCATTGGGCTGGCCTGGAGACGAGTTTCCATATCAACGCGTTGGAGCCCTTGGCAATCCTCAAAGTTTTTGGGCCTTTCGGAACCTCATTGTCGGACAGACTGTTCAGATTCTATCAGACAACATAACAGCCATGTGCTATGTGAACCGACAAGGAGCCACTCACTCCTCCACCTTACTTCATCTGGCTACACATATGGGATTGGTGCATCCCACTGCGAATACATCCTGTTGCAGTTCACTTAGTGGGCCAGGACAACGTGCCAGCCAACACACTGAGCAGGAATGCAGCGTACCACCACGGGTATTCCCTCTCTGATGCCACTTTCCAGTGGATAGTGACCTGCTGGGGCAGCCCAACCATCAGTCTCTTTGCGATCGACCAGAACAAGAAATGTCTCTGTTATTGCTCGAGAGCTGGCCTGGGCCCCGGCTCCTTTGGAGACACGTTCCAGCTTCCTTGGAACGGGGAGTTTCTTTACATCTTCCCACCATTTCCTCTCTTGGGCCAAGTGGTGGCCAAGATCGCAGCAGGCAGGGCAGACATCATCCTCATCACCCCTTATTGGCTGAGGCAGCATTGGTTCGGTCCCTTCCTCACCATTGCCCGGAGCTGGAGGATGCGACTTCAGTGCATGTCAGACCTCCTCTCTCACTCGGACGGTCACATGCTTCACCAGACCTCCCTGTCCTCCGCCTACACGTGTGGAGGATAATGTTCTAGATTCTCCCGCCATCCAGGCTGTCCTCACGGCCGTGCGGAAGGACTTACTTGTAGGTCCTATGACTACAAGTGGCAGAAGTTTGTGACCTTTGTGAACACCCGAAATGAGGTATCTTCCCTGTCAATGGTGCTTCACTTCCTCTTGACTCTCTGGGAGCAAGATTTAGCCTTTTCCTCTCTTAAGGTTCATGTGTCTGCGATGGTAGCTTATCAGCCACGTGGTTCTCCTTCCTCGGCACTTTTGAGGAACGCTACGGTCAAGCAGTTCCTCAAAGGCCTACAGCATCTCTACTGTCCTGTCTCCCTGCCACTACCTCCATGGTCGCTATCACTCATCCTTTCCCAGCTTATGCACCACCCTTTTGAACGGATGGCTACATCTGATAACCGTCTCCTTACCATGAAGATGGCATTCTTGGTCGCTGTCACATCAGCCAGACAGGCAGGAGAAGTGACCACCCTACGTTCCGATGAACTGTTCCTGGTGTTTCATTGGGACAAGGTAGTCTTGCGTCCGGACCTGTCTTTTCTTCCCAAAGTCGTCTCTGATTTTCATCTGAACTAGGATTTGATTCTTCCTACCTTCTATCCTGATCTTGCTTCACCTCTTGAGCGCTCCCTTCACTCGCTCGATGTACGTCGTGCCCTAGCCTTTTACCTGCAATGGACTTCGACCTTCCGCCAGACTCCTCACCTTTTTGTCTGCTATGGAGAGTGCCAGAGAGGTCACAAGGTTTCCACTCAAGGTTTTCCCAAATGGGTTGTCCAGGCAATTCACGTTGCCTATGAACTTGCTAGGCAATCACCGTCGGCTTCGCTGTGTGCCTGGTCCACTAGGGTGATGTCCTCTTCAGCAGCCCTTCACAGGGAATTGACCTACAGGAGCTTTGTCGTGTGTCTGTGTGGTTGTGGCCTACCGCCTTGACTGCAGGGCCCAGCGTGATGCTCGTTTCGGTTGTGTAGTGCTGTCTTCTATCATTTAGGACCTGCCCTTCCATCTAATGGTAAACTACTCAGTCTCCCATTGTGTGAGGCACAGAGACCATGAAGAAGCGGAACAGGTTGCTTACCTGTAACTGTGGTTCTTTGAGTGGTCATCTGTGCCCTCACACACACACACCCAGCCTCTTTTAGGTCCCTGCTTTTGTGGACTTCAAAACTGAGGAGAGACTGTTAGCTTGGCGGGACTGAGCATGCTCAGTACCGTATGGGGGAAGGGTTCCCACCAAGCTGCTCAGCCCTGGAACTTTCCAAAATGCTACTGTGCATGTGCGAAGATTCCTGTTGTGCGAGGGCACAGATGACCACTCGAAGAACCACAGTTACAGGTGCTTATCTGTTCTTTTTCACCAGCTGCTGCCATGACTGGGCCTGAGACCAGTGGCTGGAGGTGGGAAAATGGCCTGCCGCCGGCCCCAGGCCCAATTGCGGCAGCAGAGGTGTTTTTCCACCCCCAGCCACTGACCCCAGGTGTGATTGCAGTGGCAGCTGGCAGGGAAACAGCAGGGAGCATGGAATTGGGCTCCTCACCACCTCCTGACGCATGTCGCTGGCCAACCACAGATAACTGAATCCATGGTTCATGAATGTAAAAGCAGTTTGAATTGTGCCCAGAAACAATCGAGCAACCAATAGAACTGTCGCAATAAGTGAGTTATATACTCCCTCTATCCAGGCCCTTATGATACAAAGTCAGCCATCACTTATGATAGAAAATGGAGGTGGGAACTGTGAAGGCTTCCAGATTGTTGAACTGAAGCTCCCACAATTCTTCACTGTTTACTATGCTTAGAATGGCTTTTCAATAACATCTGGAGGGACACATAATTCTCATCCTGAGAGAAAGTATCATGTGTCTTAATTGTACTGTATAAATAATACAAACATGCTTGTCCTTCCAGCCCCCTACAAACACCTAGGAAAGGCAAATACTGTCAGAGTAATCAAAGTGTTTCAGAATTTGAGGGTTGTGACTGCTGGTCTAGAGGAAGATGGGTTGATATCTTTGTATTTGTCACTTTGTGAAACCATCACAGAGAACGCAGAGAGATTTCCAGTCAAGAGTGATTGAACTGGATGCTGTTGGAGAAGAGTTTCCAATGGGTTCCAAAGTAGATGTGTTTGGGTGGGGGTTTGGTTCTGTATACTCCTTGCAATAGACTTACCTGCTCAGGTTGGTCCAGAAATAATTAGCTACCTCTGGATTAGGTAGCTCGTCCCATGCAACATCTATTAATTGCCATACAGTTGGGATCTTCTAGAGAAAATATTTTTTAAAATTATTTATTATCAAGTATTGTGAACAAAGGAATTCAGATTGTCATGCTTGAAAATAATACATAAAATATATGATAAAAAGAGAGAAATTTAACAATAAGAAATTTATATACAGTTACCGTTATTACAGATGGAGGTAAGCTTTCCCTTACCTTCAAGTATGTTTTAATGTACGGCATAGCCAAGATTCTTAGATTTGATGAAAAACTTTGTGCTACATGGTTCCCTAATAGGGAAGAGAGAAATAAACTAAAATTTTATGGTTACCTGGGCACCATTCCTTCTGTATGTTGCCAAAATTATTTTTGAAGTTTTGAGTTTTAGATGATCCAGTTAATCAGTTTAATTAGATATAATTTATTCTTGACATACAACTTAACTACCATAGTTGCTGATTAAGATAGTGAATTCTGTGGAGGAGGGAGCTGGTGGTTGTTTTGCTGTTTGTAGTGAAGCAAAAATATTTTTAAAACGTCTCAGGTCACAAGCTCAGTGGAATCTTTTCCATTCAATATAAAACAATTTGGAAATATAAGTGGCAGTGGCAATAGAAATGTGTCAAAATAAGTTAAAGGGGCAAGATAGGGTTCCTAATGAGCTTCTAGTAAACACAGCTTCCAAAATAAATTATTGAGTCCCATCAATAGACCAGGTAGTGCTCATGCATTATTCCTATAGCTGTTTACTTTGTATCATATTGACTGGGAGAGGGCTGGGGAAACAAGTTTAAAGTTGCTTGCTTCTCTTCCTCTTCTTTTAATTAAGCTGCACCAAAATTCAGATGAGGAAGGAGATTGTAGTTTGTTTGTATGTCTTTGTGGGACTCATAGTATTAAAGGAAAGCAGTGTGGAGCAAAAGGACATTGAATTTCGTATCTTTTCTACAGATAGATATCCAACTTAATATCAGTTTCCTTCAAGTTGCTTTCCTATTTCCTGTCCATCTGCTCTCCAGCTAAAGCTTAGGAGTGGATCTGTGTTTGATGGCTGCACTGACATTTACAATCTTGCAATTTCTTGGAAATCTAGTTAGAGGATGACTCATTGGTCTGTTTTATCATACTCCTGTATGAGAGCCAGCATGGTATAATGTGGTAGTTTGAATGTTGGACCAGGACTCCAAGAGACCACAGTCTGAATCACCATTCAGACATGGAAACCCACAGGGTGACCTTGGACAAGCCACTTTCTTTCATCCTTAAAGGATGACAAGAGAAAACCTCCTCTGACTAAATCTTGAAAACAAAAGAAAATAGCCTATAGTCTCCATAGGGGCTGTGCTGCATCCTTTAATCTTCACTAGAAGTAGTGTAGTCTTGAAAGGTAACGGTTTTTCTGGTACTCTTTTATATTGCTTGTGCTTCTAAAATGATTTTCATTCTAAATAGGTAAATCTAATGCTTAACTAGTTGTTAGCCATTATGCTGTGATATTTGATGATACATTGCTGTTCACATGTGTCATTGCTTCTTATTACTAACAGTAATTTAAAATTTGTCCCAAAGCCTTTGAAGAATTGTTGTAGAACTTCAAGCAGTCACTTAAAGTGATGAACCTGAGTTTTGAAACTTTGGTGCAGGTGGCTGTGTTTATTACTTACTGCAGTATCTCACTTGTGCAGTGACGTGATTTCATCAGGATTATATTAAATTTAGTGAAGTTTATGATCACAGAAGTTTCCTCCTTCGGGCTTTGAGACAGTTTTCTCATTCTGTTTAATGACTGATGTATTTAATAGCATATGTGAGAAGAGGCAGCTGTTGTTACTTTATACTGTATTATTTGCTTACTCCTAGGATTTTCCCCTCCTAAGTCAGAAACATTTAATTTAAAATTTGGTTTCTGATGTTATTATCAAAAACTAATTGAAGTCTGTCATATATAACTTTAAGGGGAAAAAGAAAGGAGCCCATCAGCTTAGCTGGAAGTATGCAAAACCTATGATCGTGCAACACAGTTTTTTGCACTAAGTGCTATTCGTGAAATAATTACCTCTTTCACTTGTAATAGTTTGGAATTTTTTTTTTACACATGAGATCTGCCATTTATATTAAACCTCATCCCCAATCAGGAAATGAGTGTTCATTTTAAAAATGATATATGTTTTTCTCCACTGTGTATTTCACTTTTTTGAACTAAAAGAGAAGAAAGTAGTTTCCACAGCAGTAGCATTTGATGGGTTACTAGCTGGAAACAAATTGCATGAAAGAAAGGAAACAGATTGTATAATGGAAGTCCATATAGAGATGAAACTGATGTTAAAATCTCCATGTGCCAAGCTGACCAAACATGGAACAGAAATTCTGCAGCTGTAGTAGTAGAACAGGGTGCCTTCAATATGTTGGTGGGTGTGAATAGTCATGTCCTTATCCTGTTAAGTATAATGAGTGGTGTCCTGATCGCTCAGACTGCAGGGAGCTACATAATGTTAGTAAATGTGCAGAGTGGTGTAGTGGTTTGACTGTTGAACTACTGCACTGAAGACCAAGGTTCTAATCCCCTGTCAGCAGTTGAAACCCACTGGGTGACCTTGGGCAAATGACAACCTCAGAAGAAGGGAAAAGAAAACCCCTCTGGACAAATCTTGCCAAGGAGACCCCATAATAGGATCTCCATGAGTTGTAAACAACTTGAAGGCACACAACAGCAATAAACAACATCTAGAAAAGTTAGTATATAGTGCGGGATTTGACTGCTTTTTAGATCACCAATAAGATAGTGGATTGTTTATACTATCTGCAGTTTTCTTACGAGTTCAAGATTCTGTGATACAGCAAACTTGGAAGTACCGGTAAGTCCCATTCAACTTAATGCCCTGGTGTTGTGCGTAGCTGGCAAGATTTCTAAACTACTCAGTAAAATCTTTTCTAAGTTAAGAAAATCAAGCTCCAGTCAACATAATGGCTATGTAACTGGAAATCACAAACACACATTGAATAAAACTAGTGATACAATTAAGTCCAGTTTTGAAGATAGTATTTAGAAATTGTCCCTAGCTTTAAAACTATTTTTAGAGAATCAGGGTCTGATGTGCAGCACTGGTTCCACCTAGTGGTGATTCCATAGTTATACATAATGACTTTCCCAGTTTTTATTTCATACAATAATTCTATAAATTCTATAAATAAATTCTGTTTGGCTTGAATGTAATATGTGAGCACAACGTATAGCAGTTTTCTAGCTGTATTCTGTGCCACATGGTAACAATATTCTAGCTTGAATTACCAGTTTCTCTTGCAAACCACTTAAAAATGATTTTGAGTGATATTGTGGAATGATGTGCAGAAGTACTTTTTGAATATAAATATATTTGATGATAAATAGTAGTAAGCTAATCTAAGTTTATTTTGTTGAAATAATAGACCAAGAGCCAATTAGTATTAAGAAAAAAGGACGTAACAAAATTATTGTCCTTTATCTTTAATCAGTTGCCTTTTTAAAAAAGTTTACTGACTTTGTGAAAAACAGCAAGCTGATACAAGAACAATTTACACTACTAAATATGGGGCATTGCCCCTTGATTGTTTATGCTAGTGCAATTTTATTTGTATTTTTGTTATTTATTTATAGCTTTACTCAGGTTTTCTCACAAAAATTTAGATAAATGTGTGAACAGGTAAATCTGTGATACAAGATATATTTTAAACATTTCTCACTTGTTTTCTGACATTCCTCAAAAAAAACAACAACCCTTTTTTTTCTTGGACTGTGCTTTCAGGTTCAAAAACTAATGCAAGTTACATTTGTGCACATTAGATTAAAGCAGGGCCCAAAAAACAAAACAAAACACCCCTTCATGATTGATGAATCTATTTAAGTTGAGGTATGCAATAGTAGTCGCAGGATTTTGAGTAAAACCATTCTGAATAGTGATTTTGATTTGATTGAGGCCTAGAGTTTATGCATAGCTAAACCATACCAAATACACTTGATAAATTGTAACTAAATGTATGCATACCTTGAGGAGTGTTGCTTTGCTCTGTCTTCATTGATGTGTGCGCGTGTTTTCATTCATTCATTTGTTCACCTTATTTCAAAGCTCTCAGGGTGATATACAAAGTAAGAAAATAAAACACTGTACCACAGTATTGAATAGCAAAGTGTTGCAATGTAACACTTTCAGAGCTACCTTCATCTTCATGGGGTTTTCTTAGCAAGATGTGTTTGGGGAGGGGGGTTATCTTTGCCTGTCTCGGAGACTGAGAGAGAGTGACTTGCCCAGGTCATCCGGGGGTTTCTGCAGAGTCCTAATCCAGTGCTCAAACCACTACACATTGGTTCTCTTCACCATTCTACTACATGATAAAATATTTTGCTCAGATACGGTTAGAAGTTTGTTTTGCCTCTTTTTGGATGGTGTGTGTGTGTGTGTGTGTGTGTGTGTGTTTGCATTTCAGTCCCTCACTTTCAGATCAGTAGCAACCTATAATTTGCCGTTATGCCCAAGCCAGGCAAATTGTGGTTTATACAGACTGCAAAAACTACATTTAAGCAGTAGTTTGTGGAAACTAGTTTTCCTGGTTTGGATTTAATGGCACATTTTGCCTTACATCTAACCTGGAAATGTGGAAAAGAATGGAGTACATTGCAGTAATGTACTTCAGTAAGGAAGCAGTGTTCCTGCTATGCACCTGTTTTCACACTATTTGACTTCTAAAGTGTGAATAATTTTAAAACTCCTTGTTTGGTCTTGAGGTTGGAGGAGGTGCAGATGAAAGGGCTGAAACTTTAGTAACACTATGTTCTTATCACATATGGCTTTAGAAAGTATTCCATGTGTCCTCCCTCTACAGTCATGGAGTTGAGCTTCACAAATTTGGTTTTTCAAATTGTGCCTTCCTCCACAACTGTTTTTTTCTGCTCCTATTCCTTTGCCCAGACACACGTGCGTTCCTTCTCCACACCCAGGGAAAAAACAAGGGGAATGGGAGGGGGAACAGTGCATATGGGGAAGGGACTTGCACATGCCTCTATCTCACCTTTTGCTGGGGGCACAGAGAAAGAAGACATGTGTGCCAGGGCAAAATGCAAGGGATGTGCCTGCCCCCCGATTCCCTTGCCTTTTGCCAGGATGCAGAGAATGAAGTCAGATGTGCTTGGTCAAAGGCAAGGGAAGGGGAGGAGAGCATGGAATGGAATGGAATGGGAGGGGGTGTGTGAAGGGAAGTTATTCATTTTTTTTCACTTTCACAAGGGTTCTGTACCCCAAACCCTTGCAAAAATGGAGTGGCCGCTGTAATTCCAGTGGCTTGGCTGTTTGCCTATTGTGTCAGACTACATGATTCCATTTCAAATGAAATCCAAAGGCTGACTAGGTATTAAAGCTGACCAATTAATTCTGTGAACAGATTCTCTGTAACTGGATATTTTCCTTCCTTGAAGGTTAATTGCTAAGACAATTGGTACATTAAAAAGTGATTTTCTAGAATAGAAAGAAGGACACCCCTGAATTTACAGGCACATCATATTGTGTAAAGGCCAAGTTGCATAAATCATTTGCCTTATGTAAATGAAGGTGTGAAAGTACTGCGAGTTTCTAATTTGTATTTGCGAGGAGGAGACTCCAAATTGGCAGGAGGCTGTATTTTAGTATTTCGGAGGCAAAACACTATCAAATTGGCATTCACAACTAAATGAGAAAGAAAATCTGAAGTAATTATATATAGTAAAGGAGGAGTTGAGTCCTACATAACTTTGTTATGAACATTTTTGAAATAATGGTATTAATTTCATTGGCTTTTCTAAGAAAGAACAATTTTGGGGGGTTTTTTGGCCAAATTGGTCACTTTTATGTAAGCCGATCAGTATTAATGACAACAATGATGCTGATAGGGTTCTTTTGTATGAATGTGTTTTCTTCTTATCTTATAGTTACGTGACAATGTTTTTGTTTTCAGTAAATGGAAATGTGTGATGGTTTGAAAAGTGTAAGATGATTAGGATACTGAGTGGTCCACAGAGACTTCATTCATCTCTAGCTGCAGCACATTGAATTTAACTCAGGAGAAATGTCTGACTTTAAGCTGTGATTTTCGAAAAGTATGAGAGATTGTGAGGAGTGAAAAATGATGTTGCAAATGCAGAATTGTATGCATTTGGGTCTTGGTCACTGTAAATCTGATTGAATATTTTCTAATTTAGCTATGTTTTTGTCTCTTCAAAACAACAAATGCAGTTTTATGGGGTTTTGCATAGGTTTTGATGTATCTGCACCAAACACAAAAATAATTTTACAACGTACAGTCCTGCATGTTCTCAGATTTGACCTTTGCAAAATTGGTTATTCATGAGGTGTGTGTGCCTTACTGCCCATTCTCCTCCTCCTGTTCCCTTGCATTTTGCTGGACATGGAGTAGGAAGGCAAATGCATGGACAAAACAAGGAAGTGGTGGCGGCGGGGAAGGCGCACATTTGCTTTCCTTCTGCCCTTTGGAGCTCCATTTCCCATGCCCTTGCCTCTGGCCCCAATGCTGAGAACTCACACAGAGCAATAGGCAAAGGAATGGGGGTGGGGAGAATCAAGCAAGCTTTCTTTCCCTAGTCTGGCATACCCCCTCCCATTCCTTTGAGTCTGACCCTGACACTGAGAACTCATCCTGAGGTGTTAGGCAAGGAAAGGGAAGGGAATGCTGGACCTGGCATGCAAAAGGCAAGAGAATGGGAGGGGGGAGCCCCAGAAGGCAATGGGAGGGGGATCATGAAGAGGGAGTTATTTGTGATTTTTTCACTTTTGTGGGGGTTCTGCACCCCAACCCCTCATGAAAGTGGAGGTGCCACTGTATGTTAGCTGTGGTTATCAACTTACATTAATAGAAAGTGATCTTGAATATATGGTATAATCCAGTAACTATAGAGCCCATCCCAATTGACAGTAAGGGAGTTAGGATTAGCTGTGAAAATTTTGTCTGCATTATATTAAAAACATAAGAATTGTATCCTATACCATACCAGTGTCAATATTTTCCAGCAGTGACCAGTCAGATATTTCTTAATAAGATAAGAGCTCTCCTTCCTTGTTTTCTTACCATCTGTACTTGGAGATAAATTTGGAGATGTACTGTTCAAAGAGTTAAATATCTCAGAATTGGTACTGCCTTAGTGGAACCATAACTTGATATATAACCTAAGTACATTTTTTTCTTTTTTATTATTCCTTTCTTTGTAATAATAGAATATTATATAGACTTTTACATTACTTAATGTTTTTACAGTAAGATTTTTATATGTCTAATTAAATCCACATATTTTCTTTTAATAGGTACCTGTCAGATGAAGGGATTGAAGCTTGCACAAATTCATCTGACAAAGTCAACATAAATGATGTTATCCTGATTGCACTTAATGTAGGTAGCATTTGTTACCTTTCCAACCATTGTTATAAATTGTAACTTCCATTTGTTGTGGCCATTTATTTATTAGTTGGATGATATCAGTACAAGAAGGTAGTACTGAACTTCTTAAATGTACTAAAAAAAATTAAATCAGCCTAGAATATAAAAACACTTAAAGTTCCTATTGATTAAAAAGCCTGAATGTTGCATTTTCTGAATTTTTTAACGTTTTAATATTATTGTCTTTCTCTGTGTTGAATAAATCCAGTCTGAAATATTATTCTAGTAATCATGGTGCAGTTATTATTTTGTTTGTTACTGTGGGGTTCAGGTGGGGAAAAGTATTTTCTTATAGTGTTATTGAAGTATAAGTAACAGATATGAACTTTATTGTATAAAGTCATGGGACAAGGTGGAAGTAGCAGTCTTACAATGTCCTAGTTTTGCAGAAGAATTTTCCTCAGTTGTGCTAGTCCCGAGTATATTTTCTTCAAATAATTCTTAGGACAACATATCTACTAGGTGCATGGCTGGCATTTCACTGGACATGTGCTGATGCTCCAACTGTATGCAAGTTTATTCTATACATTTTTAAATTTTTTGTTGCTGATGCTTTATTTCAAAGCAGTCTTTCCTCAGTAGCAGAATTTAAAAACCTATCAGACCTATTATACTGCACTGTCTTCATAGGATAAGCAAATTATCAGAAAGGCATATATTACTGTTAAATGGCATACTGCCTGAGTGTTTCTAGAGAAACAACATAAAAAGGACTTTCATTTTGATTAGAAATAGTTTAATACATTGCATACAACAGAAGTCTGTTTAAAAGGCGTGTGTGCATGTGAAAATTGTAGATTTGGTTTGGTGGCATTTGCTTTGTCCTTTGTTACCAGTATGCTTCACTGTGGAATAGGATGTTATCTAATTATTTCTTATTATAAACTATATATTTGCCCCTTGTGGTTTTGTCTTGGGAAACAATACTCAGATTTGTTTCTTTATTTTAAATTTAGACAGACTTAAGAGCCATTGGAAAGAAGTTCCTCCCCAGTGACATCAATGGTGGAAAGGTGGAAAAGGTAACAAAACTTGCCGCTGCTATACTTGTAGTTGTCACTTGGATTATTCAGCTATTCTCACTGAGTACGTTGTTCTTTCTCTGTGACTGTTTTCTCTGCTGTGTCGACCATAGCCAAGTTGTGTCTCTCCTCTCCACAGAATCTACTGTCAGTTATTTGAGGCTAGATGTCTACTATTTTTGTTGTTGTTGTTGTTACATCTCACTTTATGGCAATGACACAGTATGGGCCAAGGATAGTATGGGTAACGTTTTAAAGTGACTGCTGCTATTGAATCTTCTAAGCTAGTTTTAAGCTACCTATTTATTTTGACATGAGACTCCAGAGTAGAGGCCTATCAGTCAACTAAATATGAGATACAATACTTGCCTATCCTTGGTCATTAAATGTTGTGAGTTGCGTTTTGAAACAGGGAAGCAAAATAGCACTTCACTGTTGCTGTTTAATGGATTTTGGTTTCTTGTCACATAATAAACTTTGACTCAGCTACTACTGATAAAGTTTGTCCCCAGTTCGTAAATACATTGTACAGATATATTGCTTATGTGGTGAACTAACTCATACTTTCTGTTTGATGATTTGTCCTGTAGTTAAGAGTTTATGAAATTGTACCAAATCAGATGTTTCATATAATGGCTCCACCATGTACTTGAAGACATTATACTCATGTTTTAAATAGGTGTGTTTTCAAGTTTTCCATTATTTAACTACAATAAAATTTGGATGAATGTAGTTGCCTTATAAGCCTATTTCTTATAGTGTATATAATATGTTGTCCTCTACAGGGCAAAAGTAGGGAAACAGCATAAATACAGTTCTTCATGGAGCTGAGAAGCATGAATTACAAGCCTCAGCCACAAGATGGCTATGTTTCATTAAATTTGAAGTGAAATACTGTATATATGTTAAATAACAGCAGACTGTTATTGTGAACAGAATTAAAACATTTCAAATTTGTAAATCATATTTGTTGAAGATAAAAAGGAAATCTGGTTTTCAATTCCTTGTCTGAACCATTTACACATACACACATTTAGAATTAATTCGAACTGTCTGTAATTAGTACTTTATGTGGAGTAATTGGTTAAGATGAATGATCTTGGTCTTTCCTGCAAGACACATATGTTTGGATAGTAATGTTTTGGAGATAAGGCAGTAAAGTTATCGTTTTCCTCTACTTAATTCCAAGATCTTACAATTATATAGAATCTGAGTTCAAAAATTATACTTTGTTTTATATTTTAATATGTTGAACTCTAAAGTGGGGATTTCAGGATATGAAGTAAACTAATTGAAGCAAACAGTATCTGGATAAGTCCATGGAAAAGAGAAGGACATTATGGTTATGCAGAGAGGCTTTGGAATTCAGACACATTGTTAATTTACAAGTAGATTTTCCATTTTCGATTGTCTCTGGATACAAGTTGAAGATGACTGCTTCTAAAGTGAGACCTCACCTGTGATCAGAGCAATTCTTTTGGGAAAACCCAAGAGTTTGTTCTTATGAAATGCTTGACTCCTTTATAATACATAGTTCAAATGGCTTTGGAAAGCTGTCAGTTTCAAAGACTATTTCCTGGTGTCATGGTAAGAAGTACTGCTGTTTGAAACAGCTCAGATTCCTCTTCCGTACACCAAGCTATTTGTACAGTTCTTTGGATCCTATTTGAGTTCACAAAAAGAGATTCAGACACATTTTACAAGAACTGGACAATGTCTATAGCTGGACAATACTGGGCATGTCAGGTCCAGAGATGGATAATACTTTACCCATAGCTGACAGTAAAAAAATGTTTTCCCTAATACAGCTGTACAGTCTGGATTTTTTTGGGGGAAGGAGTCATTTCAAAAGTGGATCAAAATGTCTTCTTTTCAGTCAGATGTATCTAGTTCTTCCTTGTGTATGTGACCCCTAGATTACTACCTTGTGTATGTGACCCCTCGATTACTACTTGGTGTTTTTTAATTCTCAGATTGTTGGCGGCATTGCTATGTGCATCATATAAATGCTAAATGGAAATGACAGACCAATTCTGGTTATAAAGATATAATAGTTGTTGGGGGATTTAGATGGAAACATATTAAAAACCTCTTGCTGTCAGGTAAAATGTCTGGATTTTATTTTGAGGTGCTTGTGACCAATTGTGGGTTAGCTTCTAAGGCCTAAATATAATTGTTAGTCCCAACTAAAGTAAATCCATTGAATCAATGGTAGCCTAATAAGTCGATATTTGTGTAAATTCCAGTGATTCAGTGGTTCTACTTTACTCAGAATACTTCCTTTTTTTTAAAAAAAACTTCTTTCAGTTTGGAAAAGGTGTAAGCATGTTACAGTGTTAACCCAGAACGTGGGTGACTAAGGGGTCCACCTGCAATGACAGTACCTCCACGTGACAGTGGGGAATTATATAGCTCAATTAGAAGGCCTTCAAGAAGGGGATAACCTAATGAGATCTTCCATCAGTGTTTGTGGTGTCTCTGCAGGAATGAACCAAGTCAGAGATTCTAAAAGTAAACTAAAATGTGTTTTATTAAAGAGAATTCAATCATGCATGCACAAGGTCTGAGCATTCACACACTCACACAAGGCTAACTGAAGAAAAAGGGAGGAAAGGTTGATAGTGAAGTTTCAGAGATTTGGATGATAATTACCAATCCGGAGAGCAGCATAGGAAGCAGCAGTGTGGTTCAGACTTGCTCCTAAGGACAGTACACATTCAGGAATCAGAGCGACAGTGTGGCATTCAGCAAGCAAGATGCTGCACCTGACTGCTCAAAACTGGGGGATTTTATACCCAGTTTCTACCTGGAGGGCATGGATAAGAGTGGCTTGCTGGCTGAATAAACAATGGAGGTTGCAGAGCAGACCATGAGATTCAGATGATATTAGCTGTTGTGATGGCTCTGTAATGGTGGACAGGAATGTGGACAATGAGGAAAATGCATAGGTCAGTGGGAAGAAGGGTTAAGACAATCAGTGGTTTAGTGGGAACTTCCCCACTGTGATTTTTTGACAGAGTCATTACAGCTTAGTTTAAGCATATTATCTCTGGAGTTACCTGGTGACTTCTTGGCAATGACCTGGCTATGCCTAAAGGGGGTCTCTGA
Organism: Ctenosaura bakeri; assembly: GCA_948474755.1. Lineage (NCBI taxonomy): Eukaryota > Metazoa > Chordata > Lepidosauria > Squamata > Iguanidae > Ctenosaura > Ctenosaura bakeri. The sequence goes on from CAOLHI010004737.1 coordinate 34,467, forward strand.
CCTCCTTTGCAGTATATGTGTTCAGCCGTTGTTTCTCCTCTGCCCAGCTTGGCCTTATAGTCACATCAGGGTCCATTTTATATCCATGCCAATTAATATGAGTTGCCAATTAAATCATATTTTGCCAATTAAACCATATGGGATCTGGTGGGTGTGCGGGCCGATAAGAACAGAACCAGTTTTTCTCACGATTTATCTTGTTTATGGTGGGAAAGAGTTATATACTTATTAACCATACCAGTGCTTTTGTTTAAAAAACAACAGCAAACATAGATGTCTTAGGAGGGAGACAGGCAAAGGTAGGATATTGGTTACTTGATAGAGCTTACTCGTGGTGGTAGCACAAAATAAAACAGAGCCAATAATATCGATACTTTTGTCCTTGATCTTCACAGCTAGAAGGTCCGTGTGTTCTGCAGATCCAAAAAGTTCGCAATATAGCTGCACCAAAGGACAATGAGGAATCTCAGGCTGCTCCCAGAATGCTGCGCTTACAGATGACTGATGGGCACACAAGCTGCACTGCAATAGAATATAATTACATGTCAAAAATAAGGTAAGCAATGCTTTTTTTTGTTTTATAGTGACTTAACAGCAGTTTTCAAGTTAGATATCTCAGACAGAATGAAATATATAAAAACATTTCTGTGTTCATAAGAAATTCTGAAAGTCAAATTTTGTTTCTGAAATTAGGAATTATGAAATTAGGAAGACATTTACCTGTATTTTTACTTTTTACTAGCTTTACAACATTTTTTTTTAATTTCTGATATATTTCTCCAAGGATGAGATCCCACATTTTCCATATTATTTAACAATCCTTAGTTTCCCTGTATAGATGATACTGAAGTACATTATAAAGTATAGCCTTTTATTGAAGTTGAATTCAGCTTCCTTAATATGAAACATGTTAAATGTACCTATAACTGTTCAGATTCCTCTGGCAACTTTGTAACAGTATTTAATGGAGCACTTTGTACACTTACAAATATTACACTGAATGACATTTCTGTTGGGCAGGACATCCCAAGCAAAAGGAGTAGTATCCTATTCAGGTGTGTGAAGGTTTAAACCAAAAGGCCAAGGATCAAGTAATATCCAAATGCTAGTATTCCGAGTCCCTAACCTGGTTAAGAGGGCTGTATGGAAAGGAAAATAATATTGCAACAATTTTCTTTGCCCAGCACTAATCTAAAGGTGTCCTCTTCGTGCATTGGTGCCACATTCCTGAGGCTTCTCAGTTGGCAGTATAAGTGTTAGTTGGAAAAAAGCATCTTTGGTTTAAGTGTGTGAGTGAAGCCAGAAGGCACTGGCTCTAGTTGTCTGTTTGCTTCTGGAAGTGTATCACTGTGTTTTTATTATTCTGCTACATTACATAGGAGATTAACAGTTATAGATATCTTTTTGGTGTTACATTTCTGCTGGACTGGGATAGGTGCTAGGTTCTTGATTTTTCCTGCTATTCTTGGCTAATGTTGGAAATCATGTGGGAGAAGTGTCCATCATAGCTTCTTCAAATGTCAGGATCCTCCATGGCCTAGCAGCTCATAGAGGAACATCAAAATGAGTTTCGTAGCTATGAATTCTCAGCTGATAGGAAAAAAATGCTGTGTGATGGACATTGTCACAGTGGAAGCAGGTGGTGGTGAAAGCAGTGATCAAGCACTGTCTGTCTTGCTTCTTATCAACTTAAGAGATATCAAGGCAGACGAAAGTTAAGAATTGTGTCATTTATTTTCTCAGAGAGCAGTTGCAGAACCACTGTGGCTTCCTTGTATCTGCTCTCTCCTTTCTTACTGCACTTGGATTGATCCTTTTCTTTTCATTCCCCTTTCAACATGTCTGTCAAAAGGTACTCAATAAAGTAGTGGTGTTGTGAAGTTGTGCTTCACAAGGATAGGTTTTAAGTTTTTGGCTTGCAAAAGTGCACATTGTCAGTCCTCAGTTCTGTGATCTTGTTTTTTATTAATAGCTTCAGAGTCTTGTGGTTCTTTGAATTAGCTAGTTTATTAAGATACAAATTCTTGGGGCTGCATCCTGAGCTACATGGTTTGAACTGTGACATGGGAGAGAAGTTAAATATATAAAGGAAGCACAAATTGTGGCAAATATGTATTAACGTTTCACAATTGTTTTGTTATTGGCCATTGTTAACAGTATAATAGTCAGTATCTGTATTCTCTGTATTTCATTTCTTTCTGACTTCACTGTTTATTTCATTGCATTATTCCTCAGCTGTGCAAATCAGCGTACTTCATGTAACTGATAAGTGGACTGCAATCCACAGAAGCTTATACTGTAATAAATTTTAATGTTGAAGCTCTTAAGAGACTATTAGTTCTTTTTGCTGCAACATGGCTCTTTCTCTGGAAATTGTTTGATCAATGTGTCTCTGTTAAATATGATCTTTTTCTTTCTGGTTCTGAAAAACTAATATCTTTCTTGCAGAAATTACAGCCTGGTTGTAAGATTTAAGTTACTTTATTTATATCCCAATTTTCAGAAACACTTTTTAGAAACAACTTCCAGAATGAACCTAAAATAAGAACAACAGCAAAAAAGCAGAACTTAAAAAGAGATTAAATGTAAGGACACAGAAGTGTAGAAGCAGAAAAGGAAAAAAGCCTATCAAGTGATATGTCTTCAAAATTTTCCAGTGCCTGTGTGAAGACAGGAAAAGGAGCTTCTTTGATCTCATTGTGGAGGAGAAACCCAGAACTACACAGCCACTATAAGCTATCTTGCCCTCTAATTCTGGCCTGAGGCAGTCCTTTACATCATCACCTAGGGTATTTGTGCCTTTAAAAGTTGATGCCAACATTTCACATTGAGCACGGAAACAAAATGAGCATTGAACATGGAAACAAAATAGGCAATCAACATAATTGATGTAATATGACGTGATTATTCTTTTCCTCCTTACAAAAATCCCAGGTGGCTGGTACTTTGTACCAACTGCGGTGTCTGTACTGTCTCTAAAGGCAGCTCTGCAAAGGGAGCACTGCTGTTTTATTTTTTTCTCTGGTGAAACTTACCAGAAATGTACTCTTCCATGACTTTAGTGTTTGTAGAGATTTAGAGCTAACTCAGAAGTAGAACTGTTGGCAAAGAGACAGATGAGCACTCTCTAGACTACCACAGGTGCTAGACAAGGAGTGTTGAAAACCAAGTTCTTGACATTATTATTATTATTGGATTCTTGTTTTTGACTAGCACACAGCAGTGCAGGTCTCTGCAGCTAAAATTTATCTGAGTATAGAGAAAGTAGGTTGAAAGTTTACTACCTCTGTTTAAAAACTTCCAAAGAAGGAGACTCCACCACACTCTGAGGCAGCATATTTCACTGCCGGACAGCTCTGTCAGGAAGTTCTTCCTGAGGTTCAGGTGGAATCTCCTTTCCTGCAGTGTGAATCCATTACTCCTTGTCCTAGTCTCTGGAGCAGTGAAAAACAAGCCTGCTCCCTGCTTAACTTGACATACCTTCAGATATTTAAACATGGCTATCATGTCCCCCTCTTAACCTTCTCTTCTGCAGACTAAACATCCACAGCTACCTAAGCTGCTCCTCATAGGGCATGGCTTCCAGGCCCTTCACTATTTTGGTTGCCCTCTTCTGGCCTGCTTTTCCAGCTTGTCAATATCCTTGAAGAGATGCCCAGAACTAGACATAGTATTCTAGATGAGGTCTGACCAAAGCAGAATAGAGTGGTACCATTACCTCCCTTGATCTGTTCAGAGTACTCTGATGTGTGTTCCTGCATGGCAGGGGGATTGGACTGGATGGTCCTGTGGTCTCTTCCAACTCTATGATTCTATGATCCCGCTACTGTGCAGAGACTATACATACTTGTTAGGGCTCTACCTCTTTCCACTATTGTGTGGCTAATGTTTGAAGCCCTGGGTCTCATGGGAAAGTCTCATTCTTTAGTTCCACCAAGACCGTGGATGTTCATATTTCACTGAAGTTTCAAATGTTTCACTTTAAGTAAATTAGCTCAAGACTCAAAAATATGCCAATGAACATATGCCAATGAACACCACCCAGACTCTGGAGGTCCCTCTACAGGGAACAATACAATGGGTTGCTAATGTACTTAACTCACTGTTATGCATATCCCCTGATTAACAGTACACCCTGGGGGATATCCCGTTTAACAACAGGCCATCACATAGGCCAACTGTAACACATGCAAACTGCTCCTTCCCACCTGCGGATTACACAAGTATATATGTCTCACTTCCACACCACCAGATCCTCTGAAGTTGCCAGCCACAGATGCAGGTGAAACGTCAGGAGAAAATACTAATAGAACACGGCCTCAAAGCCTGGAAAACCTACGACAACCTATGGGTTCTGGCCGTGAAAGCCTTCGACTTTGCATCACACTCAATTAATCCTGAGTTTTGAAGTGATTGAGAGTTGATTTTCTTAATTTATTCTGTCAGTTTGATGGATGAGTATAACAGCTGAAAACTGACGGCATAATGATCAATGTTTTGTAGATGCTGCAGCCTTGAAACTGCAGTTTATGTTTACCTTTTTTGACACTGAACAATGGATACACTTGATAAAAAGTGTAAAGTAAAACATTTTTTCAGGGAGAGCTGTCAGAAGCAATTTGGAGATAGGTTCTTAAACTTCTTGCCTAGAGTGATAGTGGTAGGCTGTACATCTTCTCTTGTATTTAGATGCACCTTAAAATATAGATACAGGTTCTGCATAATTGCAGTGAGTTCTTTCTGCTGATATTGAAACAAATTACTTTGCAGATATTTTACATTTAAACATGAAAGAGTGCCGAGGAAATGCGGTGATTAGCAAGTGTTCAAGAAGTAAAAGATAGTCCATGATTTAATATTTAATGTATATAAAGTGATTTAGAATAACGTAACTGCAATAATGCTGTATTGAGTTGTCAAGTTAACTAGCCCATACATCTGTGAATACTTTTCCTGTGTTTAGCCTGAATACTCCGCCTGGAACAAAAATTAAATTGTTGGGAATTGTGGAAGTGAAAAATGGCTTCCTTCTTCTGGATGAGAGCAACACAGTGATTCTTGGAGGTGAAGTGGAACATCTTATAGAAAAGTGGGAATTGCAAAGGGTGAGGTAACATGATGCTTTTCCTATTTTAAGCTGAATGTTAAATTTCAAATTTAAATCATGATATATTGTGATAAGGAAAAACAAAAGGGTCTATCAGTTATTAAAAGTCTGATAGGTGATCACAAATTCAACGAACCCAGTGCTAAACATAGGTCCAGGCAACACATGAATGAAAGTAATATATTCAAAAATAGAATACCTAGGAAAAGCAATACGGAATAACAAGTTGTTTACAAGTCCTTGTATAACAGAAGAATAGCCAGAAATATGTAAGTACAAAAGTGTGATAATACAGAAATAAAATGGATGAATATCCCCTGTTATAAAATATGCATATGCAACATCATCTGTTATAAAATATGCATATGCAACAAATTGATATTTTAGTCAATTGAATAGACAGGTCAATAGTACAAGAGTACTTTCTGTGAGCAAGATATGCAGCAGACAATCATACTGAGTTTGTGTTATCATTTCAGGACTTCAGTATGATGATAAATAATGGTCATTGAGACAAAGGAGTCAAACAGCAGCCTGATATAGTAGCTAACTTCATCAGAGACAATCCTTCAAGTAAAATGATAAATACCATGTGTTGAGAAAAGTAGTTGAATAGTATAGGCTTACTGCCCAAAATATCCACACCAGCGAATAACATGATAATACTTTCTGTGAGAAATAAGAAACCGACATGCTTATCCACCTGATATAGAAGCCAGTTTAATCCAAGGCAAAGAACGACGTATGTTTTGCAGTCTGTGTGCCACCAGGCCTGTTTTTATGGTTTCAGACTCCGCCACTTGCTGCCCTGAAAATCTCCAGGAGCAGCACTTCTCTAAAGCAAGACAGGCATTTTTAAAAGTTAATAATTATATTTTGAAGCATTTTTTGGTAAACCAAAACTGAACTTCCAGGCACTTCTTCTTCTTATTTTTTTTTTGTAAGGAAATGTTTTGTAAAAAAAAAAATTCAGAGGAAGTGAGGCCTGCCACAAATGCCTGGAAGGGCCAAATTATCTCCTAGATCTACCATAATTGTTCACTTCTGTCATAGATGGAATATGAAACCTCAGACTTGTGAAGCCCCTTTATTCTGGATAAATTGGGAAAAAATGAATTACAATATATTTTCTTTTAGAATGGTGTGTAAAATGTTTAATACATGGTTAAAATATTATGCCTCTCATATTATTTCTAAAAACTGTGTACAGTGTCTCAAATTACTGAAATTCTTGTTGATTTCTTTTGGCACTGTGGAGGACTTAGAAGAGACAAAATAATTTTCTTTGTTTTAATGATGTTCTTCTGTTTAGGTTTTTTTTAATAGCCTGTTCCTTATAAACTGACAAAAACAAAAGTTTTTGTTCAGGTGTTCCTTATAGTAACAAAACGAAAATTAAGAAGTAAATGGACTTTTTTTTTCTGAATAAACTCGAAAGGTGCTAATATACATTTTCCATTTTTTCCCCAAACAATAATAATTAAACACACTCACTCACCCAATGGCTTGAGAATTTCTGAACTTTTATATTGCTTGTAGACAGTAATAATCTAGATGTGTGATTTGATTCAGTGCAGCATGAAAAAAATCGATAAACCCCACAGACAAGAGAACTGTGGAATACGTACGAGTGATTCTGTAACTGTATTTTGAGAACACAGTGTCTGTGCTATGAAATAGAGAAGTTGCAGGTTAAAATCTTGCTTCTGATAAAAATCAACTGACTTCAGGCTAGCCACTCTCCCTAAGGCTCAGCATGTTCCAAATCAGAAACGTGGGAATGATACTTAGTAACATGAGATAATATATGTTGAATGGTATTAATGTTCTAAATTACTGTATTGATTGTAATTGTCATCATGATCAAGAGGGGAGTACATAAAAGCTATTTGTCTTTGAAATGCTGTTCAGTAATATATGTAAGCAAAACTCATTTCTAGATCAAAACTCATTTCCAGGCTATTGTTTATCAATGACGATAATCCAGCTTAGTGGAGAATTCTCGCTTACATTTTGCAACACTCATGCTACTAGCTTGTCTTTCTCAAACAAGACAAATGTCAGAAAAAAATTTAGCACACCTAGTCTTAAAATCTATGTTTGTTAAAGGTGAGACAAACCAGGAATCCCAGTTTGGACTTAGTGAGAAGCTTTTGCTACCTAATCAGTTTTTGTCAATATAACTATTTCCGTATAAAGAGAAGTCAAGTGGTCCTGCTTATAAGAAATCAACCAGAATCCTCTGTAATTCTGGCTTATAAAATGATGCCACAATATTGTTTTGATATGAAACAAATATTAGTAAATTCTTGTCTAACGCTAGCTTGTGTTTTTTGGCCAGTGCCATCAAATGGCTATATCCTCATGTGTATAGAGTTACTAACGTGTTACACGTAAAATGGTTTTCTTGTGCGTATCCTAAATTTTGTTGAATCCATGTCACTTTTTATTGTAAAATGACTTTGTGGCTTTCTTTATAGAGATATGAGCTTTTAGGTTTCCTGTTAACCACCACTCTGAAAACATATAGTTAATTTGATTTGCTTGGGAAGGCTTCATTTTCTCTTCAGCTGTTTCAAGGTTCATATGTAACATGGCCGTCACATCTGTAAGGAAGGGAAAACATTTTTTGAGAAGTATGAATAGAACATCTGTGGCCCAAATAAGCCTCATAAATAAGTTGGTAGGTTCAGGGAATGGTAGTGTGTGTGTGGGGGGGGTACTGTCTCATACTTTTTACTGCAGTATTGAATATATGCCAAATCCTTGCTATTCAGTTTCTTTCCTGCCAGTTAATGAAAACATGGCTTCATTTTACAGAGCTTATCAAAACACAACAGAAGTAACATAGGAACAGAAGGCGGACCTCCTCCCTTTGTGCCTTTTGGGCAGGTATGACAAACTTTTTAATAGACTTCAATTTTTGTAATATTATTTTTAAACTAATACTAGTTTGGGTTATATTAATTTCAAAGCAATACTACTTTCAAATAATAATAATTATTGCTGTTTTGTTTTAATCTACCTGTTATCTAAGGATATCATGTCAGTATAAAAGATACACAAACAAAACCAAAAATACCACAATATGATGCAGTACAATACGATAAAAATGGACTGTGTACAATCCATAATTCTCTTATTGAACATGACACAGTTCGGAATTCCACTGTAGTATCTGTTTGTGGCTCTTCAAAATGCAAATACCACAGAGAGTACACAGAGAATACACAGAGTTCTACTCCAGTGCCAGAGAACTACATGCATAAGATGCCAATACTTTCCCTTTCCCTTGGCCGAAAGACCTATTTTCCTCTTTCCTCTGTTTGCAGTCTTCATGGAAGAAGTCTATACGGGTTCTTCTTTGTGGTCTCTGTGTCTCACTCACTAGGAGCTTTCGCACGTGCGCGGTAGCGTTCAGAAGACTCTAGAGCTTAGTAACTTGGTGGGAACCCCTCCCCCATACCCGTACTGAGCATGCTCAGTCCGCCGAGCAACTGTCTCTCCTCAGTTCTTTCTCGTCCACCATCGTGAACGGAAGGTTCTTTGCTAGTGGCTTGTTCTTCGATTGCGTTTTTTGGCCTGGCTCTTGGATTTCGTATATTTGACTACTTTTTTTAGGTCTCGGACTTTAATTCTGGTATTTGAACCCCCTTTGTTTCCCCCTTGCTTCTCCTCGTGACTCTTCGACTTCATCTCCGCTTGCCTTCTCAGTTTTCCTCCTTCGTGACTCTTCGACTTCTTCTCCGCTTGCCTTCTGAGTGTTCCTCCTTCGTCGACCTCCTTTGTCTGTGTCGGCCTTGTTCAAGAACTGTATAACGTGTGGTCGCAAGGTCGCCCTGTCCGACAGACATCACAAGTGCCTTTTTTGTTTGGGTGAAACCCACAACACCAAGGCTTGTTCGATATGTCGGGAGTTTACGGCCCAAACTTTAAGAAACTGTTCCTCCCGTCTTAAATCTCATTGCTGGGAGGAGTCCCTCCGAGCAAAAGAACAGCCTGAGGCTCATGTCGTCGTGTCTATTTCATCGACATCGGGGTGACCCAAGACCACTATGTCGACGGTGCCGGTGGCTGCTGCTCCGTCTGTGACTATGGTACCGGGCTCGGTACTGCCCTCGAGGCCACCGATATCATTACTGCTGAGGATCCCGAAGTTGCCCTCGGCCGCATTGACCACCCCGGAGGCACCTGTGGGCTCGCAGGCAGCAAAGTCATCCAAGCCTCTGACTGCTGCACAGCAGAAACGTCCGGCCTCTCAAGAAATCTCTAAAGAAAAGGAGAAGAAGAAGAAGAGGAAAGAGAAAAGGTGTTCCCCTTCCAAGGAGACCTGGCTCCCAACACCTCCACCGACTCAGCTTGCTGAGGATCCATGCAAGCAGTCGGACCAACAAGAGGTCCTTGAGATGTCGGACGAGGAGCAGGCTGTGGAGGTCTTGCCCTTGGAACCGCCCATCTTGATGGCTGCGGTACCCCCGCCGAGTCACCGCAAAATGGTGGACCACTGGGAGGAGATAGTGGTCCAACATCGGCCCTTACCCAGTCACCGGGCAGCATCTGGAAGGAGCATGTCTTGCTCCCCAGAACGCAGAGTCAGGCCTCGGTCACTACCCTACCATGAAGCGTACACCGAGAGGGCCGACTCTCGCCCCTCCACTGACTCACCGCTTACCTCCGCTTCCCATATCACGAGGTACGGTCAGGAGCATATGTGGCAAGAATACCCGGCCTTGTACCTCTCCTATTCGCCATCTTATAGGGACAGGTACCACCGAGACCCAAGGCACTGGTCACACTACCGGAGGTCCCGTTCACCATCCAGGGAGAGATACCACTCCTGGTATCGGAGGTCACCGAGCCGGTCGGTTTCCAGATCACCTCGCCATCGGAGATCCAGGGAGCCCACACCCCGGTACAGGGCGGTGTCTCCTCCCCCGAGGATAACCTTGACTGCCACCCGTCTGGTTGCCGAGTCAGCCATGACCCAAACAACGGTTCCGGCAACGACGGTTACACAGGCGATACAGCGTCCACGGCCTGCAGTGGTATCAATAACATCATCAACACCTCAGCCAACAACCATGGCTGCCTTGCCAACGGTTACCCTGGAGTTACCACCCCAAAGGTCATCTAAGGAGAGGTCCTTAGCATTATTCTCAGTCGTACGAGACTGATTCTGACTCTGATGACTCTACGCCCACGTCCCACGAGTCGCCACCAATGGTCTTCGGGGATCCAGGACTGGAGTCAGCACCGGAGGATGTGAAGCAGTTCTCCGCCATCCTCCTTTGCATGGCTACAGCGCTCGGGTTCAAGGTCGCAGATCTGGCTCCAACGGTACAGGACCCGGTTTTCCAGTACGTCGATACACGTCCGCCTTCCACCGCACTGTTGCTGTTTCTACCGGCCCTCATGGAGGCCCTAAAACATCCATGGGCCAAGCCGGCGTCTGCTTAGCCAATTCCACATCAGCTCGAGCACTTGTACTGAACTCAGAAGGAGGACACCGAGTTCCTGTTCAACCACTCGGTGCCGAACTCCATCGTCGTGGAATCTGCACATACCAAGGGTGGTAATTGGGCGCACACCACCTCGCCGGATCGTGAGGGCCACAGGCTTGACACTTTTGGACAGAGGTTCTACACCACCTCCTACTTGATCGCAAGGGTGTCCAACACGCAGGCTTGCCTGGCGGCCTACCTGCGGAATTTACTTGACCCGTTCAGCCCACTTGTGACCAATCTCCCTGAAGAGAGCTGTGCAAGCGCCATGCAATTCTTCAACGAGGCGGTGGCACTTGCGAATCAGCAGATCATCTCTTCGCGGCACACCGTGGAGGTGGCAGCGAGAGTGGTGGTTGGCTCCATCTCCCTTCGACGGTACGCGTGGCTTCGATCGTCGGGGCTGCAAGGGGACAGCAGGAGGAGGATCGAGGACCTCCCCTTTGATGGCCAAGGGCTATTTAATGCCACTACTGATGAGGCCATGGATCATCTTGTCAAGGCGCGACTAACCGCCAAGAAGATGGGCATGCACCAGCCACCTCAGGCTCGTCGTGGCTTCAGCTCTCGGCCATCATGGCGCAGGTTCTTGTCCACCATGTACCAACAATGGTCTCCTTGCTCGGCTACATCCAGACTGTCCACCGCGTCCTCAGCATGAAGGCCTCTTCGGAGATGTCCATCTTCTTCTTCGAAGAATTCTTCATCTGGGACAAAATCCCGGTTTTGACCGCCTACACAGGTTGCCACCACAACCTGCCTTCAGCCTGCCAGCAGCCTTCGAAGATCAACCGAGTCTGGCCAGACACCTCGCCGAGTGGCGCCAAGTCACCACGGACTCTTGAGTTCTCTCCATCGTCTGTCTTGGCTAGACATAGAATTTCAAGATATTCCACCACGAGGCATCTACTATTCCACCCCGGCCAGCTCGGTCCTGCTGGAAGAGATCCAGTCCCTACTTCAAAAAGGAGCGGTCGAGAGACTCCGTCCTCAGCCAGAACCACCGGCTTCTTCTCCCGGTACTTTATGGTACTGAAGTCGGACGGAACCCTGCGGCCTATCCTGGACCTCAGAGGGGTGAACAACTATATCCACCCCAAGAGGTTCAAGATGGTCACCCTAGCCTCGATCCTACCCTTCCTCCGATGAGGGGACTGGTTCGCCTCCATCGATCTTCGGGATGCCTATTTCCACATCGCCATTCACCCGCAGCACAGATGATACCTACAGTTTGCGGTCAACGACACCTGTTACCAATACAGGGTGCTACCATTCGGACTCTCCACCGCTCCCAGAGACTTCACCAAATGCATGGCCCCAGTGGTATCATACCTGCAGACGAAGGGTGTCTTGATCTACCCATACCTGGATGACTGGCTGTTGGTGGCAAAAACTCTACAAGGACATACACCGGACACTCACCCTTCTGACCCAGCTCAGTCTCCGAGTCAATCCGAAGAAGTCGCATCTCGAACCGGCGAGGGTTCTCAATTTCATCGGGGCAACCCTGGACTCGGTATCGGCCAAGGCCTACTTACCGATGGACCATGCACAGACCCTTCGTTGGGCCACGTCTTCAGTCTTCGACGCCCTGACAATATCAGCGAGCAGAATCCAGCAACTCCTCAGTTACATGGCCCCAACTGCCACCGTTACCTAACTATCCAGACTCCGTGTTCGACCTCTTCAGCACTGGTTCATCCGAGTATTCAACCCGCTTCAGGACAACCAGAAATGCTTGCTTTGGATACCCCCGCAGGTCCCTCACTCCCTGCTGTGGTGGCAGTCCTACAGCCATCTACTCTCAGGGATGCCTTTTGGAACCGTCTCCACGACTCACGGTAACAACCAACGCCTCCTTTTTTGGTTGGGGGGCCCATTGCGGTGACCTCAAGATCCAGGGCCATTGGATCAACGAAGAGACCATCCTCCATATCAACACCCTCGAGCTGCTGGCCATCTGGAAAGCTCTGAGGGCATTTCTTCACCTCATTGCGGGCCGTACAGTGTTGATCTTGACGGACAACACGATGACAGTTTGCTATGTCAACAGGCAAGGAGGGACTCATTCCACCATCCTCCTCAGCATAGCCCTCGATCTCTGGAACTGGTGTGTCTCGCTTCAGATCCATCCGGTAGCGGTGCACCTGGCTGGACAGGAAAACACCACAGCAGACCCCTCAGCAAGGACACTTTTTGCCACCACGAGTGGTCTCTCTCGAGCGAGGCATTCCGGATGATTCGAGACCAGTGGGGCGAGCTGATGATTGACCTCTTCGCCTCGCAACAGAACGCGAAGTGCCGCCAATATTGTTTGAGGGCCGGCCGCGGTCGCAACTCCATCGGCGACGCTTTCCAGTTTGCGTGGAATGAGGGGCTTGTCTGTGCGTTCCCTCTGTTTCCCCTCCTGGGGTGAGTGGTCTCCAAGATCCTCACAGACCAAGCCAACGTTGTCCTCGTGGCCCCGTACTGGCCGAGGCAACACTGGTTTGGCCCCCTGTCGAGGCCGCCCGCGGTCGACTCCTCAGGCTCCCGACAACACCGGACCTCCTGTCGCACTCCAGTGGTCTCGTCCTCCATCCAGACCTGCTGCTCCCGGCCCTCCATGCCTGGCGGATATCGCCCTAGGTGATCCCGTCATTGGTAACATCTCGACTGCGGCCAGGAAGGAGTTGACACGCCGGAACTATCATTACAAATGGCAACGATTCGTGGCCTTTGCAGAGACATGACGGGAGCTGGTATCGCCTGTCAACCTGCCTACCGTGCTCCATTTCCTTCTACACCTTCGGCAGCAAGGCCTGGCTTTTCCTTTCCTGAAGGTCTACCTCATGGCTTACCAACCTGCACGGTCTCCATCTGCAGCTCTCTTCTGCGATGATACCGTGAAGCAGTTTCTGAAGGGCCTGCAGCACCTTTATCCACCAGTATCTCCACCGCTACTGCCGTGGTCACTTTCCTTGGTGCCATCGTAGTTGACGAGACCGCCCTTTGAGCCCATGGCCACAGCTGTTGACAGGCTTCTCACCATTAAGACTGCCTTCTTGGTGGCTATCACCTCAACCAGGCAGGCGAGTGAGCTGACAGCCTTACGCTCTGACGAACCCTACCTTGTCTTCCATAGGGACAAGGTGGTCCTCTGTCCTGACATCTCCTTCTTTCCAAAGGTGGTGTCCAACTTCCATCTCAGCCAAGAGATCATCTTACCAACCTTTTATCCAGACCCGACTACACCCTTGGAGTGATCCCTCCACTCCCTGGATGTTTGTCGGGCCTTGGCCTTCTACACGGACAGGACTGCCTCCTTTCGACAGACTCCACACCTTTTTGTGTGCTATGGAAGGTGTCGAAGAGGCCATAAGGTATCCACCCAACGCTTCTTGAAATGGGTGGCCCAGACTATCCTGCTGGCGTATGAGATGGCTAGGAAGCCTCCACCAGACTTGCTCCGGGCTCATTCAACCAGAGCCATGGGGACATCAGCAGCTCTCCTGCGAGGAGTCGACCTGCCGTGTGACGACTTGGTCCCAGCCATTGACCTTCGTGCGCCACTACAGACTTGACTGCCGGTCCTGTAGAGATGCCCATTTCGGACGTGCTGTGCTGGCTTCCATACTCTAGGACCTAACCCACCATCCAACCGGTAAGCTACAAAGTCTCCTAGTGTGTGAGGCACAGAGACCATGAAGAAGAAGAACAGGTTGCTTACCTGTAACTGTGGTTCTTCAAGTGGCTGAGGATGCTCAGTACGGGTATGGGGGAGGGGTTCCCACCAAGCTACTAAGCTCTAGAATCTTCTGAACGCTACCGCGCATGTGCGAAAGCTCCTAGTGTGTGAGGGCACAGATGACCACTCGAAGAACCACAGTTACAGGTAAGCAACCTGTTCTTATCATTTACTCCTCCAGGTGGCTAAGCTGTTCCTATTTTGCTGTTCTCAAACTACAGACCCCCCCCACTTGATTTTGGGTGGCTTCTTAAAGCTGCCATACACCTCCCAGTGAAGGAGTATTTCCTCATCCAATAGCATGGCGGGGTGCTGAAAGCACTAATTAGACATCTCTATGAGCCCTTCAGAGTAATTGCTCCTCCACCCCATCCCTTTTTCTTATTTTGGTAACTGAGAGTTAGTGATCCTCTGAGCCGACTTACCCTGTTGCATCTTCAACAGTAATAATGTTGCTGTTCACTTGGATTTTTTTTTTATCCGAAATGTTGGTTCATGCATAGGGCATATTGCTCAGCTCCTTCTGCAAAATTTCAGGGAGAAGGAATGGCATTGCCTTCTTAGAAGATCACTGAGAATCTGCTTTTACTTAAAATGAATGTTCAGGTAAATCTCTTCATCCCCTACCCCTATGGGTAGAATTTAGACAACTTAAAAATTCTCCCCCTCCAGGTGGCAGAATGTGTGCATTGCAGAGTACATTGCCTGCAGGTAACTTTGTACTGTCTTTGCGCATAACATGGTGGCCTCTCTGTCATGTCTGTGGCATCTACTGATGAATCTTCTTGGAAGGCAGATTGGTTCTTCTTTCTTACAGTTCTACAAGTCAGTCTGTCTTGGCATCTGTTGAAGTAGATTTTGAGCAAATAATTCTCTAGTGCCTTGTACAATCCTGACTTAGTCATTTTCTTCCCTCCAGTGTTCCTTGCCCTGTATGTGGCCCCAGATAGAAAGAGCAGAGAATGTAGTTAACTGGGAATTCTTCTACCTTTTCAGCAGATATCATTCAGGCTTTTTCCTGCTTGGTTAGCTGTACTCATTCTTTCTTCTTTTCTGGGTTGGACACTAGGTTGTTCTCGTGTTCATTGCTACCACAGCCATTTTTCATCATAGAGTAAAAATAAGACATCTCTTCTAGTCTGGCTTTTTTTTTAGTCAAAGCATCTTGTCTCACTGTTTAGAGAACATCAAGGGTCTCAGGCATTGTTTTGTAAACAAGTAAATGGCAAGTAACAAGTTTATAAGTTCTGTTACAATGATAGGGCAAAGGAAAGCAAACCACATAAATCACACTTTCCACCTACCTCAATTTTAAAAAGCAGCCTGGCTCATGGGAAGACTTTTATTTCTTCAGTGGGAATAATTCTTTGACAGTCAGAGCAGCAGAAAAGAACTGAAAAGAGAGCCATCTCTGAATTCAAAAGTATCTAGGTGCTCAGGTTTGTCAGTTTGTCATATGTCAGTTGCTTATCATTACCTTCATTGCATTGGACCTTGAGCAATTATTGTCATGAGCATGATCAGAAAAAAACAGTTTGGTATGGCTTTTGCCCATTCCTCAACGCAGAGAATTTTAATCAGAAGGCAAAAGATGTGTGAACTGACTGGGTGCCTGTACTTCTAAAGTGCCCCATGCTGTGAACTGCCTATGCACACAACAGAGAGTGTACAAATGCAACTTTTAAAAATGTGTTTGCATAGGTTTATTTTTATAGTAAATATATTAACTATATTCGTTACAAAAGTGTGACCCAGTTACTATCGCAGAACTTATCTGTGTTATGATCTTTATAGCATTGGTTGTTTGGGATGCATCTGTGTGTAGATTAAGTATGCTGTATACTGTGTTTTGTTTATATAATGTGTGGAATTTATGGTATGTATATTAAAAATGTTTTTCCATTATCAGAGATGTGCATCACAGCTACAAGTGGACAGCAGGGAGCTTGATCGGAGAAAAACTCTGCAAATGACAAGTGTGGCTAAGCCTGCTGGAGACAATGATGAATTTGAAAAACAACGAACTGCTGCTATTGCAGAAGTAGCAAAAAGCAAGGAGGTTAGAATGAATGTTTGCACTGGTATTTTGTTTTTGGTGGTTGTTGTTTTTTTTTTTCCTTTTGGGAGAGAAGCATAACAGAAGGTTACATTTATTTCTCCATTTTCTTGAGTTGGTAATACCTGAGGAAGAAGACATATTAAGGTAGCTGTTGTTATCCAGAAAGGCAAATTATACAGGAGAGAGAAAGGGAATTTCTAAAGCAGTTGAGGAGTTTGGTGTGAATTACAAAAAAATAAAAATAAAATAATCCAGTAAACCTGGAAATGTACAAAACTATATTCTGTGTTTACAGATGGGCTTTAGTAATTTACATTAATTCTTGAAAAATTCTTGAAAAAATGTGTTTTACTGTAATTTTGTATCAATACTTCTTTTCCTAAAATACCTCTCTTCCTAAGGAGGGGAAATGGGGAAGGAGATTGGATTGTTCAGATAGCACTCACACACCAACTAAATAAAACATCTAGAAGATTATTTTTTATGTATATGTTGACTCATAGACAATGTATTGGTTAACTCAAGGGTGTGTTATTTCAAGAGTGTTTGTGACCTGGCTTCTTACATAGAATATATCTGAATAAAGACTTGTTGGATTGTGTGAAGGTAACTAGCTTTGATAATCAAAAATTTATTCGATAGCATACAGAGATACAGATATTGAAAGCTATATTGATATTGAGTTTAATCTGTATAATGTATGGTAATGTTATTTCTTCATTACTGTTTCTATGTAATTTATTTCTTAATTAATTCTAAAATTCTACTTTCTCAGCCAGCAGAGCAGAAGCCATCCAGGAAAGAGTTAATTGCAGTTACCACTCAAACTAGGCAAAGGATTACATGTTGTTTTAGAAAAGTGTTTTACTATTGGATCTCTAGCTGTTCCTCAGTTTTATTTTGCCTTGCCTCACCCAGGAAAGGCTGTAAGCTAGCTCTTCCATTTTACTAACTTAACTTTTTCCCTTCTCTCCTTTTTCATTGTGTCTTTTGCTTTTTTTCTTAAAGCCTTATCTTTGCATTTTCCATCCCCTGTGTTTCATCCCTGCAGTCCTGCCACTCTTGTTGTGTCTTTCTTTTTTTCTGGCTGCTGCTGTTTTTTCTGTGTGTGAGATAGAATATGGGGGAGGTAAAAACAAAGGTTAAAAGCATTTCCAGCCTTCAAAGCCCTGTTAGGCTGGTATGTGATGCATGAGCACTCCTAACCAACTTCATTGAAAGCTGAAAGAATGTGAATTCATCTGTAGCCCCTGCTGCCTTGTCTGCCACCTCTGGAACTGCTCCCACAGCTGTGGAACTGGAATTAATTGGGGAACAGATTTCTCTAGAGGAGGCTGAACTGACACATGCACAGTTACACAGTGGGTTTCCATGATCAAGTGAAGACCCTGGTCCAACACTAAAAAACCATGATAGAATTCAGCCTAAAACCCAAACACCCCTTTCTCAGGTCATCAGTCACCCAGGACTCTCTCAAAGACATTTGCAATGCATCAGGCCATTGTTCACCTTCTGGAGGTAGGAGCAATTTAACTTGTTCCTCCAAATGAAAGATTCAAAGGAATATACTCTGCCCTTTTCAAAGGGATCAGAAAAGGGGATAGAGTCTGCCCAATTCTAGACCTCAAATTTCTAAACAAACTTTGAAGTAAAGGCATTTCTGGATGGAGAGCCTATAAACAATTCAAGAACACTTCTTTCTGTGATATTTCTTCCTCTCAATAGAACTTTCAGAAGCTTATTTCCACATTGTTGTCAACATCATCCTGAGTAGCCTTTGTTTGTTTGTTTGTTACTTTAATGCCCAGTACCAAAAGCCCTGCCTTTTGGGTTGGCCTCAGCTCCTCAGGTATTCACCAAGGTGACGGTCACCCTGTGAACCATCGGAGACTGCAAGGCATCCACATCTTCCCTTATTTAGATAATATCCTTTTAAAATCACACATACTTTCAGGGGCCCAACAAGGTCTTATCAACCACCATGGTATTCTTCCAGGAGCAGGAATTTATAATAAAGAAACAAAGAGCCATCTCTTACCCACAAAGACTGATTCACCTAGGAACACTAGTAGATACAGGGGCAGATCACATTGCCCCCTCTCTAGAGAAGATAGAAAAGATCAGGAGAGAGGCTGTCTTCTTTTTCTTCTGCAGACTTCATGACACTGAGTCATTCACTCAGCCTAATGATCTCCTGCATTCATCTATCCACCTAGGTGAGATTTCATTTTCATCCCCCGTAGTGGCTCCTCTGATCCTTTCAGGCATCAATGCATCAGGATTCATCTTGCCAGTGAAGTTCCAAGGTCCCTTCTTTGGTGAACAAGCATTCATAACCTTTCTCTAGGAGTCCACCCCACAGGTTTTTCTGAGGGAAGTCACACGAGCCTTCGTCCCTCTTCCCTTGCTTATTGCCTTGATGTGAGTTCTCAGTGCTGGGACCAGAGGCAAGGGAATGGGGGAGCTCTGGAGGGAAGAAGGACGTCTCGTGTGAGCCTTCCTCCTTCATTCCCTTGCCAGTTGCCTTGGTGTGAATTCTCAGTGCCAGGACCAGGAGCAAGGAAATGGGAGGGAGGAGTTCCAGAGGGGAGAAGGAAGGCTTGCACAAGCCTCTGCCATGTTTCTCTGCCTGTTGCCTCAGGGTGAGTTCTTGATGCTGGAGCCAGAGGCAGAGGATTGGGAGGGTGGAGTTCTAGAGGGGACAGTGAAGACTCATGCGAGCCCCTCATTCCCTTGCCTTTTGCGTTGGTGCAAGTTCTCAGCACAGGAGCCAGAGGCCAGGGGATGGGAGGGGAAGCTCTGGAGGGGAGAAGGAAGGTGCACACATGCTCCCTCCCATTTCCTTGCCTTTTGTCCAGGCAAGGCTTTTTCTGTGCCTGGCAAAACAAGGGAAATGGGAGGTGGAGAATGGGAGTCGAGGCATGCTCACACCTCACAAATAACCAGATTCGTGAAGGTCAAACCTGCAAATGTAGAGGGAGGATTGTAACCTTTTCCTGGATAGCTTTTTCTCTTTGGCTAAAATGGACCTTCACAGGACGTTCCCAGTGTGCCATTTCACTAAATTATATGTCACTGGCAATGGAAGGTACAAAACTGAATGTTTCCAGTTACATTAAAAATTGATGTATTCTGTCTGAGCTTTTCATTTATATGAATAGAACTAAACAGGAGTAACACTAAAAGACCATTTCTTTTCTGTAAAGACCAAGACATTTGGAGGA
Organism: Ctenosaura bakeri; assembly: GCA_948474755.1. Classification (NCBI taxonomy): domain Eukaryota; kingdom Metazoa; phylum Chordata; class Lepidosauria; order Squamata; family Iguanidae; genus Ctenosaura; species Ctenosaura bakeri. The sequence goes on from CAOLHI010004737.1 coordinate 54,085, forward strand.
GGTGGTAGCAGTACTCGAAGCAATCTCAGTGCTAATGCAGGAGGGAATCGTAGCAGAGAAGTATTCCAGAGAGAGAAGATGAAACCTGAGGGGAAAAATGAAGGTGTCTATCGAGAACTGGTAAGGCTTGGGATCTTAGCCTTTTAAACATTATTTTCTGTGAAGATTAAAAGATCTTCAGTATGTCATTCTTAAGCTTGTGCAGAGGAACAAAGATACTCTATTTCAATTTTGCCGTGGCCATTGCTTTAGTAGATGGGCTTAAGAAAAATTATTCTCTGCCCTCTTTGCAGTGTTAATTTAATACTAGCCTATGTGACATGAATGCTGGAAACATCACTGAGAAAATGTATGTAAAACATTTTGATTGTAGAATGTGTTAAGTAAATGTTACTTATGATTCCTTAATGATGTTTTCAAACGAAAATTTTAAAACAAAGCAAGCCCTGTAGAGTTTAAATAAACTGATAGCAAGTTGCAATGAATGATAAAATTGGTCTTTACAGTCATAACTAAAAGTCAGCCAGATATGCTAATATTATTGTTTACAAAATACTGATATAGTTTTTCTGTCATATATGGCATGGAGGCCAGCTGTTGAAAGCCAGCCGTTGAAAGCCCCACTAACCTAGAACATGAACAGCACAATACCTGGGATCCATGACATTTAAAACTCCTATAAAATAAGTTACCAGATTTTTTTCCATAGCAGTGATAAAGTCAGTCGTAGGAAATGAGAGTAGGAAGGTCAGAAGTTGAGGAGTAGGAAAGTACAAAGGTAATGGTGAGACAAAGGGGTACCTAGGCAACAAAATTTTGATGGCACAGGGTTAGCCAAGCAGGATATGTTTAGAATGGTTTTAGAAGAAGTAGTTGTCAAAATGAATATATTTGCCTGATTCCTAGTAACTGGAAATCAAAAGGTATCTCTTCCGTATTGGTGATGGATATTGCAGACTCACAGCAGTCGTAGGCTCTGTGGTCTATAGGCCTTGCTCGTGAATTCAGAATTGGTAAGACACATACTCAGATCTGATTCTCCCTCAGTGGGAGGTAGGGAGTGCTTTGATTTAAAGCCAAAAGTTATATGTCAAATACAAAAGCAAGGAAATTTTAATGATAGGGCGATCCTGCTCCCATGCTTACTTGAAATGTGGGCTATGCTGTTTATGCTTTAAACTGATTTTTCCCCTCTTTGGGGAATTCCCATACTTCTCAAAGCTTTGGAAGACACGGGGGGGAAATATTATTATGCCTGGAACCACAACAATGAACAATGGAGTCGGTCAGGAGGTGCATAATTCACTGTACAAAACAGATCGATTTATCCTAATCATTTTCAGCAACATCTGTAAAGAAACCACATTCTCTCACATAAGAGAGGGAATTGCTATTGACATATATACATACTGCATACATATAAGATATGGGTCATAAATGAGTCCCCTCAGAGTGTTAGTATGCTGCTTAGAGTTTCCCCCTAAAGGGGGGAAAAGCCAGAAAAGCCAGAATCAGAAATGTTCTAAAGAGCTGGGAGATGGGGTAGAGAATCCCAGAAGGGGTAGGAAATCCCCATTTTTATCCCTAAATTGCCAGTCTGCATTGTCCGTCTGGATTAAAGGTGCAAGGAAAGACAGACTTTCAGAAAGTGGCATGGTTGAGTGGTGGAACTTCAGGATTAATGAAAATTTTTATTTTACAGTTGGACACCTATTCCTGTGCTTACTGGAAAGTTGTATCTGCATATAAATTTCTAACGAGTCAACATTTTAAAGGCTCTGACCGCCAACAAATACACCACATGCACATGCACACGCACACACATCCATCCATCCATCCGTCCAAAAGTGGTTCTGACTCAAGCAGTGATAAGAAAACTGAGTGGTTGGCTAAACAACTCCAGAACCAAACTCAGTAGAGTTCCAAAAATAGGCTTTAGAATTAACAATCTGAATTTTGATTTGTCATTGGACCCAGGCTAGTCAAAGGAAATAACAAACATAGGTTCTCCTAGGTCATGGAATAGAAACACATGGGTAAAGATTGTACTTGGTCTGAGACCTTGGGGGAAAAAACAACAACTTCAGCACAACTTAGTATCTAGACTGCTTAAACTTGCACACCAAATTAATAAACTACTTGACTTAAAGTCAACAGATCATAAATAAAACTTAACCACTGCAGGCCCACAAAACATTTGTATCTCTAAGACTGTTGTGTATCAGGCATTAGAGGATTGTTGTCTTAACTGTTGAGCTGATATTATTAATTGGGCATATGACAAACTGAAAGCTAGCTAAAATATCTCCACAAGCGATGAAGCTGTATGTCGGAATATAAGGCAATAGATCTGAAGGGGGAGAAGGGCAAACAAGCCAGTGAAGTCTTCAGTGTGAGGAGGCAGAGGGAGAACTCTTGCCATAGAGGAAGAAACAGGTTGTGAGATATGTGAACCCTGGGGAGTTGTTGAAATTATGCAGCAGAATTTTTCTATGCTAGACCGTGTGAGTTCTTGGTGCCAAATCTCAATGACAGTCAGAGACTTTAAACAAAAATATCAGCAATGTAGGATAGAACAAAGGGTTCAGTAGTTTTATTCTAGAGAAATGAAAAAAGACCTTTTGGAGGATTCAGGGTACCTAGCGATTTATCTTATATGAGGATGCTTTAGGATTAGATCATGTTTCCTGCTGTGGCTGTGAATTTGCAGGTTTAAAGGTAGTGTCCTGGACTGTCTGTCTGAAATGATAATCTGATATTGGGAAGGTATTAGTATATATTACTATATATTTAGAGTTCCAAAGGTTTCCATAAGCTGGCTATGTCTTTTTAATTAAGTTACGGTGGTAGATACACAGATCAATAAACTACATATGATAAAAAAAAGAGATGCAGCTTGTCATGCAGTCTTTCTATAGAAAAAAAAGCAATATTGGACAATATAGTAGATAGAATTGTACAAACAAAAAAATTGAAGAGCCCATCACAGTTTTCAACTTTTTAGCTTGACCTGTATGAAAATATTTATCATGCTTCAGTAAGTTACTCTTGTATTAATATTACTTCAACAAATAAGTTTGTCTTAACATTTGTGTTTGAATTGATTTATCTTTTAAATACTAATGTTCACTTTAAAAATAGATATTTTTCTGGAATAGATTGTATTCTGTGATTGACTTTGATTCCTGTCTCTCTTACAGGTTGATGAAAAGGCTCTGAAACATATAACAGAAATGGGTTTCAGCAAGGAAGCAGCAAGGCAGGCATTAATGGATAATAGCAACAACCTTGAAGCTTCGTTAAATTTTCTTCTGAACAGCAATAAGCAAATGACTGTTCAAGGGCCACCCATTAGAGGTACAACTTGAAACGCTATCTTACAGAATCATTTGCATCAGGACAAATTACTCTGAACTACAGCTAAAAAATACTGGTGATTTTCTCTGAAAATGGTTCACAAAATCATTATGTGAAATACTTTTGTGATTTGCAGTGCTGTTGGTGTTCTGGAATGTGTCCAAGGCCTAATTTTATGTTTTAGGGGTGAGGGAGTTTAAAACGTAGAGAAGGAAGGGTGAGAAAGAACTAAAGCAAAAATGTGTTGGAAGCCCATTGCAGGCAGTCTGTTTTGACATATGTGTGTCCATTCACTGCTGGTTAGGTAGAAGAAGAAAGACAGAAATGGATGATCTAAGAGAGAAAGGAGAGCCCTTGGAAGGAGGGTGGGTGGGAAGAATGAGAATGTATATCACAGTAGTCAGCCCCAGAAGAATGTGGCCGCCCATGGTTTAGAGTAGCATTGGGCAAAGGGTAGAGGGTCACATTAGTTTCCCAGGCAACCTTGAGAGCCACACCCAAGGGTCACCCTCTTCGCAGAAGCATTAGTTATTCCAAGCTGCTAGTGTGTTTTAAGGAGGACTGACACTTCAGCAGAACTGTCTGTGGAGCAAAGAAACAAGCAGCTGCCAGAGCATGTGTGTGGAGGAGAACACAATCAATATAATGGTATGATTATGGCTTTTCAGTCCACAAGGACTGATTTTGATCTAGGCACCTGGCTCCAGTGTATTTGATATTTTTTTATGTATCAGTTACATACACACTCACACATGATTTAAACAGAAGGGGTCCTAAATTCATCTTCTAAAATTGTATATTTGTCTTTTGTCTCATACATCAGTACCTTAGATATGTTTCATTAACACAGCACTGGCTTGTTGGAGGAGAGGCACAAAAAGAGAAAAGTTATTTCACTATGGAGTATTAGTGTCAGTCACCAACTTCTCCACTGCATTCTGGCCTATTTAATGTCAGCTTTGGCTTGCTTTATGATGAGCTGGCTTTTTGTGACTTCTTTTCTTCTTTATTGGTTGTTGCTTGGATTTTTATGTGAACATTTACTGTTAACTCGTACTTCATTTTCATAGTGGGAAAGAACCTAGCTCAGATAAATTACCTCCTGTTGGAGGCCATATTCATTCTTTTCTTTTCTTTTTTTAAATAGAAGAGAACATAGGCTGGATATTTGGTAAACTAAGAATTCTGTTATTGTAAGATATGAGAGAAAAAGAAATTCACTTACCATTTTGTATGGACATAAGGTAAAGAGTTCATTTTAAGGGTTGTAGAGTCAAGACTGTAGCTGCAGTTGTTACTGAAATAAAGTAGTGCTTCCTGCCAGGAGAGTAACTTCATATTGATTTCAGTTGTAGTATATTGAATAATGCCATAGGGGACTTCCCACATGACAAGATATCTGGAAATATTTTAGGCAGTTATTGTGCCTTAATCTTAATCACTACGTACAAGATAAGAAAAATAAGGGATATTTTGTATGTAGTTTTAGTTTATTTGCCCATATCTAAATAAGCCATATGCTTCCTTTCCAGGAAAAGGAAAAGGCAGAGGCCGAATACGGCCTGAAGATGAAGAGGAACTGGGAAATGCCAGGCCATCTGCTCCAAGCACATTGTTTGATTTCCTGGAGTCTAAAATGGGTACTCTTGCAGTAGAAGGTATGTTTAAAGTTTTTGTTGTTACTTTTACAGTAGAGCCCTACCTGTGCACATCTCTTCCACTGTTGACTTGCATGGATGGGATCTGAAGGATTGATTGGTCCTCTTTTAAAACTGCTGTCCTGCTATTTATTATTGGGCTTCATAATAATTTATTTCTGAAGCATTTAGTATATCATCATAGAAACATAAGATGCAATGTTGCAACAAATTTTAGAAGATCAAGTAATCATGATTTTGTATATTGTGAATAGAAATTTGATCAACCATTAGAATTGGAACAAATAAAAATATTGATAGGCTGAAAATAAATAAAAATGCTGCAAGATAGTTGTGATGTCTTATTTGACCTAACTCATATTTAGGATAACTGGTTGCATATTTTTTCCAAGAATTCAGTTTTGGAGTTTCTGAAGAATTTCAGATAAAATTTGTTGTGGAGGATGCTCCTGCCTCCCCAAAAATCAAGATGAATGAGACAGCTAATGTCTGTGTTTCCTGCATTAGCATCTTTGCCCCCAATGCATCTATGAGGAATGTAATTCCCAAAGGAAGCAGAAGAATAAAAACTGGGGAGCAGCCAATGAAATTCAACAGAAAAAAAGAGGTGTATATTAGTAGGGTTGTCACGTGAAATAAATGACAGGGTTCCTGTACTTTCAGTGGTTGTATGGAAGACTGAGTTTCAGCAGATGAAGTTTGCATGAAAATTTTGTGTTGGAATTTCCTCTTCTACGTAACTGTTAAAAGTACTGAAGCCCCAACAGTTATTTCACCTGCCAACCCTATGTCTCAGCATTCCGGAAAGTTAGTCTTTTGTTATTTAAAAAGTCCAGACATTTCTGTGTATCGATGCTGAAAGGCCTTTGAGAGGGTAACTTGAAAATAAAACTGCGGAAATTTCTGAGCCAGGAACTGATTCTAAGCCAGGATGTTTATTATTCCAGTAAAAGTTTGGAGTTCCTTCTTTGGAAATGTTTTCATTAGATGACCTCCTGAAGGAGGCCTTGAGAATACCCATGACCCAAAACGAATAGAAGTGGGAAAACCGAAACCTGATAATATTTGTGGCTAGCAGAACAAAATGCGTTCCAGGGCAGATTGATGTCTTTTGTGTGTTGCATCTTCTTTGAGAAGATGCATTTATTGAGTAGCAATGTAACATCCAAATAAATGATTTCACCAAATAATTTGATGGAAACAACACTGTGGTCAGTTTTCAGCATTCAGTGTTTTACTCATGGCAGTCGATAGCAAATCCATTGTAAGGTCAGTGTAGGGCACTTTTGGTGTTCCTTGGCTTTGCAGAACAATATAACTAAATCAGCATGGCCATAATAAAGGTAAATTATGATTAGTTACAATATAAATGAGTCCTTGGAATGTTGATCTTAGCCCACAATTTGAGAATTTGTTTTAGTATTTTAATTTTGAAAGTAAGCCTTCCAACATTTTTTTTTTAAATACAGTCTCAAGATTGAGTCAGTGGGCCACTAGTTACTTAGCCCTGCCACTTTGGTAGTCACTGTGAGGTTAGCTTATTTGCATCACTTCTTTTCTGGTTTTGTGAAATGGAAGGATTACTCTAAAAGTAATCATAACACTGATCTGGGTTCATGAAAAATAGAATTTTAAGCATGCTGTCCAAGAGCAGTCTTAACTTGCTTATTTTTAGTACTCCTTTGAACCACATAGGAATGAAAATATATTACTGTTCATGCTTCTTTGCCTGTTGCAGAGGAGGCCATAACTTTGTTTTTAGAATGAACGTTATATATGAAGATTTCTACTCTGAAAGATATATTGAATTCTAAACATAGCAGTACCATTCATCAGTTATTAAAAATCCTCAAAGAGTATTCATGTGTGTTAAATGTAGTGTTTGAAATGGATGTGTATACTACTGAAGAGGTTATACATGCTTCAGGAGAAAATCTGGTTAGTAGGACAGTTTGTTTGGAATAGGTCAGCTTACATTTGTAATGTGGACTTTTCAATTCTGGATTCAGATTTTCTCCTGGATGCATGAACAGTAACTGTGGGCACAAATATTTTTGCCCAGTTAGCTTGACATTTTGGAGGTATCCATTCATGTTCAAAGATTTGCTGCTGTAAAAATGTAAGAAATCTTGGAACAGGTTTTACATGAAAAAGCCCCAAAAAATATTTTAACAAACAAATCTTGGTACCCATAATGGTAGAAAAATTGCAGAGCATTTGCCTTTTTTTCGCTGCTCGAGTCTTCATTTTTTGTCTCTTCTTAATTTTTTTTTTATTTCAGTGTTCTTGCGTGGAAGAAATAATAGAAAACAGAAAAAAAAATCATCTCAATTTTTCATGGCCCTGCATACTCCTATATGTCTTCCACATTTCAAGTGGTGCCTAACAAAAGCTTTAGAATCTGTAATAGCAAAAAAAAAAAAAAAAAATCTGGGTTATCCATAAAGCCTCTCATATAAAAAGTCACAATATTCTAGTTTTGCTTGTTGTCATTAAGAAATAAAATGCAGCTGTGATGATTATGTATCAAAGTTAGATAGGGCAATTCATGCCCATTTCATAGCAAAAAAAGGAGATAAATTTGAGTTACATAGTGACCAGCTTTGTGCTCTGGTATAAACCAAAAATGTTGGTATATAATTAGAAAGAAGCTTTTGGAAAGGGAGGCTCAGTGGAAACCACATCTAATGGTGTCAGGCTGTGACCTGCTTCTGTGTCATGTTACAGCAGCAATAGAAAGCCCAGAACAAAGAGGTCTGGTAGCTCCCAGTATGTGGAAAGAGGCAAAGTCTCAGGGTACTGAAAGAGACAATTTTATTCTTGCAAGTAGCCGAATGGTGTAGAAGGCCAGAAGCAAAAGATATAATCCTGGGCTATAGCAGGTATTACTGAATTAGCACTTCCTAAGCTGGACAGCTACCTGGAAGTCCTAACTGCTAAAAGTCCAAGGAAATGATGAGATAAGAGGTTGGGGAATAATGCCAAGATCAAATAACATAAAGCAAAGTTTACTGGAGGCAGAATAAAGATTTGTGAGGCTACCCTTCTTTTTGTAAGCCAAGAAGAGGAACATAACCTTGTTGATACAATGAGCCCTCTGCTTTCAGAGGCATTGGGGTGAAGGACTGCTGCAAGAAATGGAGAAAACACAAGTAAATATGAAAATCATGAATGCTGCTTTTTTTAATAAAACAAAACCTGAGAACGCTTATCTAAGAATGCCCAGGTCCTCTAGTAGGATTCTGTGGTCAACTTCTGGTGAAAGTGGGCCATAGAGTCAAGCTGAAGGATCTAGCAATGCCTAGAGGCATGTTCTCTCTAGGACTCTAGGTCCTCCAACATGATTGTAAAGGCTACTTCAATGGAAGATCGTGCTGGATGACCTAGAGATTGCTAGAGAGGATGTATTTTTTTCTGTGGCAGGGGCAAATAGAGTAAAAATTTCATTTAATAAATAACATGAATAATCAAATCTGCAAGTGCTGAACCCACAAAAGTGGAGGGCCCGTTTTAAACACTGCTGCAGTGGTTTTTCTGCCAAGGATGTTGGCCAGGTATGCCAGTCAAGGACTACTGAGAAGCTGCAGAACCTTAAGTCCTAAGCATGCCAACAGCACTTGAAGGAATTATTACACTGCCACATATTTACACCCTGTCTTATAGGTAACAGGGAGCATGTTAATCATAAAATGGGGGATTGGTTATTGGTATTAACTTCAAGGACTATCAAAAGGTGAAAGGCACCCAACATTTTAAGTCCTTAACGATGTCCATTTCTGTGGCAGCAAAATCCTATATAAAGAATCAGCTAGAGAATGCAGAAAATTGTGAGTGAGTCTGTTATGGTTGTTATACTTGTACTGAAATACATTTTTACAAGATATGGTTGTTCTACTTGTACTGAAATACATTTTTACTATTTTATGCTTGTAACTTTGTACTCACCATTTGCACTTACATTTATATTGCAAAATATTTTTACAAGTAAAGAAATGGTATAACTTGAGCTATGAAGTTGTCTCTAATATTTATAAAGCTGTGTCTGTACTCTGATAGATCTGCCAGGAGTCATCTGGGCAAGTCTGGACATAGCAAGTTAACTGTCCAGCCTGGAAAATTAAATCCACTTTAGTTTAGTAGCTTAACACTACTAGAAGCTGATCAGTCTCTTTTGCAACTTTAAGCAAACAGACAAGAACCTCTCTCCACTTCTGCTTGTGTTGTTATTTCTCCCATAAACCATTAGCTGAAACTCTCAGAAGGCAAGCCCTTTTTTTGCTGGACAATTGTAGCAAAACCTGATTTGACATTTTGGAGCAAGACATGTGCTGTTCTGTCACGCAGCTAGACGTCTCCTCAGCTATTATGGTAAAAGCTGGGGAAAATGGCCTGGAAAGTGCTTCATTCTTTGACTTAATTGCAAGACAGGGAAGCTTTTGTCTTCTGCTAGGTAGTTTTAAGATGACAAGCATTTCCCTTTTAAGCTGTCAGTCAATCATTTTATCCACTTAGGCTCCTATAAATCTGTGACCTTGAAACAATGATGCTAAACTAACCTCTTTCTCTTTAAAGGAAGCCACAGAAATTCACTGGGTTGGAAACATTGACCCACGATGGTTAATAAAATCAATGTTTATTTAATGGATGGCAGCTTTCAGAGTTGAAAATTACTGTCAAGTACAAATAGTCTGATGTGACAGAATAGCAGAGTTGCGCCAGCCACTGACCTGCCTCCCTTAAGGTGTACTCAAAATAATTCAAACAAAGGTTTTTGTCAGCTTTCACTCTGAATTAATAAAGTATGTTAGGGTGATCAACCAAATTAAATAGGAGTTCAAAGACAGAGAGCATTTCATATCATGTTCATTGGACTTGCAGGTAAAAATGCAAAGAGTTGGGAGAATAGATCAGGGAAGTTCAAGCTGTGCAGCTCTGTAAGGTTGAAGTTGTCCAAATGGACACACTTCATCTTAGAATCTGGCCACTAACTTTTCTATGTGCATTATGTCCTTGCCTGCCGATTGAAGAACAGATATGGCACTACTTGGACACCAAGAACCTTGGTGTATTGTTGTATGACGCAGAGATGAAAAGTTGCATACAGTTTTTTCTTTTTCTTTTTATTAGAAAACATTTTTTAATCTAGTGTTAAATCTTGAATTTTAAATATTTGTTGTTAGTGCCTTGGAAGCCTTTGTCTGGTGGTAAGATAAAAATCTTTTATGTAAATAAAATAAATACATTGTCAGATCGTTAATATAAAGTTAAACTCCCATATGTTTTGTCTACACTAGACAGACAACTTCATTTGTGTCCAAAGATCTCAAATGTTTAAATTGTGCTTAAGAAACATTTTATTCAAATTATTTGTGCCACTAATAGGTGTTGGGTTTTTTCTTTTTCTTTTTCTTTTTTTTAGAACCAAAGCTACAGATACCATTGCAGCAGCAGGGACAACACAGATTATTAAATACTGAGCAAAATGGCATAAAAATGTATAACCATCAAAGACATGTTCCTCGGAATGAAAATAGGCATCCAAGGAATGAGAAACCACCACGTTTTCAGAAAGACAGTCAAAATCCCAGGCACGTTGCAGAGGGAAGTGGGTTGCTGAGAGCCAGAGCTTCTGAAAGGCCAAACTCTTTGGGCCCTGAGCAGTGGACTGAAGAGAGAAGCAAGTGTGATAGACTTTATCCTCGAAAAGATCTTGCATACCCAACACCTGCTCACTCTAGTGACTTTCATTTCAAAAGGAGGGACAACCCTGTACAAAATAGACAGGGAAAAGTTGTATCACTTATGGAGAATTCTGTTGCTCAAGATCTAGCTGACAACAATAACCAGAAGCAAGGAAATAGGGAAATCCAGATACATCATCCAGAGAATTTATATGACAGGAAAACTCCAATGCTAGCAAATGAAACTTTCACCAGCTTAAAAATTGAGCAGCACTTTGGTATGAACATAGATTACCAAAACCCTCCTAGAACTGATCGTTTTAGCTCTGTACCAAATGGTGATTTGGAACATTTTCAGAAAGGAAGGAGAGTTGGACCTATTAAAATGCCTACACCCAATGCAGCTGCACCTTTTGATGTTAAAATGTGCTATGATACTGTGCCCAAAAAAGATCTGGGCCTATCAAACCAGAGAAAATCTTGGAACCGTCTAATTCAGGAGAGTATGGGAAAAACTGGCAACCTGGAGATGAATGTTTTGCTCTTTACTGGGAAGACAACAAGGTACGTCCCTCACACCAGAAGCAACTCTTCACTTTATTAAGAGGATAAACTCCCTATACTACCATAAAATATGACAGGAAGTTTGGGAAAAGGGGATACTGCTAATGCTTGTGACCTGGATTTGCACAGTTTTCCTATCTACTGTGAAAAATAAATAATTATCTGATGATGAGATGTGTGAAAGTAAGAAATTTCTTATATATTAATGGGTACTTTTTTAAAGAAAATTGAATGGATTTTTAATAATCCTTTTGAAAAGCAATGGATTTTGCTTTGGTGATGGGTGCAAATCAGAGAATGGACTCTTACAAATGAAATTACTCTGAACATTTAGCTATCAGAAGTGATTTTAAAAGATGGAGGTGCAGCCATGTCTCCTAACTCTGTACAAAGTTGTCCCCCACTCCACAGTTTGACTTGCATTTCTCATTTAAATAACTGAGAGTGACCAGCCCGCAACAATGGCTCTGGGGCGCAGCCTTCCAGAGCAGGGCAAGAAACCAACTGATTTCCCTATGCTTCTGTTACAGATTTCTTCAATTTTATTATCTCCATTGAAATTGCTATCCTTCAGATTAGCTTCTGCCCCCAGGGTCTTTACAAAATTTGTCATCTCAGTTTCAGTCTCTCTGGCTCATTGAGGTGTCCCTGTCTTTACTATAGCAACATTGGCTGTAGTAAAGTTTGATATTCAGCTCACCATTCAGTATCGTCAAGATGATAGATTCCTGATCAACCAAAATAAATGTACTGCTTTAACCTGCAAGAAAATAATTCATTTGGGGGCTTTAATAAACAACGGAGAGGGACAGAGTTTTGGTTTCTGGAGTGAATGCAGAAAGTAGTCATAGGAGCAGTGTTCCGCCTCAGGAAAGCTGCAGATTAGATGCCCTTGGCTCTCATGTCTCATGTCTGCAAGAAGTTCCTCACTCTCCTAGGGTACCTGGTTCCCTTTGAATCAAGAGTTCGTTAGCATGTAAGGGTCACTTTGATGCCAAGTGTTGCTTGGTGGCTAAACCTTTGCAATCTTTGCAGGATGGTTCCTCTCATGTAATTTTTTCCAGAATTCTGGTGACAGGTGGGTAGAGGGCCAGCAGACAGGGAGCACAAAGCACCTGGCTCATGTGAAAGCCCAACACAACATAAAGAGTGTAGAACTATTTGCCTGGCCTTTCTTGATTTCACAATGGTGATTGTTGCAGAAACACGGCAACAAAAGCTCATAAACACAGGTAGGATGCAGTGCTGTCTTTCCTACTAATTTTACAAGAAGTTTGTTCTTGTGCTATCTTAAGAAAGGAGTTATATCCAGTCTTATCTGCGGAACATGTATAAGGAGACTAGAACAGTGGGTGAATTTTGTCAGCAAGGGGATCCTGGATCTGGGAGAATGGAGCCCAGATCCACTGGTATGTCAGATTTTTTCAAGTAAATCTGTTTGCATACTGAGAAAATGCAGGACCCAACATGCTATTCATGAGGTTTCTCTTTGATCAGCCAAGAGTCAGAATGCTCTGTAATTGCCATGGCTTCCAGTGCTCCACTATGCTCTTCACTCAATTTCTTGGGAGGAAAATTAGTCAGGAAAAGGCTTTGATAGTCTTTGTGGTAGTTCACTGACCACAAGCCATAGTTCTCCATGGTCTCTGTGGCTCACACATAATAAGCTTGTTTTGCATCTCCATGAAGCTGGTCAGAACCTCTAGAACTAGTATAACATTTTGTGTGTGTGTGTGTGGGGGGGTACTCTGCCCTCCATGTTCCTGTGCAGAGCCAGCTCTTGCTCATTCACCTCAGTCCCTTTCATGGCCACCATGAAAGCAGAACAAATCTGCAGAATTGTGCTTTGGTGTTAGCTTTTTCTCTTTTTCTTTGTTGTGTTTTTGTTGTTGTTGGCTGTTGTTATGATTCCTTCTTTCTCTTTCTCATTGTTGCCGTCTATTCACTGTTTCCTCTCTTTTCTTCCTTCTCTGTTACCTTGTTGAATGTGGATTGTCACCTGGCAGTGAATGGCCTCCAGATAGTACTGTAAAAAGTGTGCAGACTATGAAGATAAAATTCCAGTCTCTGTTGGGCAATTGTGTTTGGGAGAGTCACACATTATAATGAAGTGCGTGCACACTGCCAGTGATGTATGAGGCAGGCACTTCAGAACTCAGCAGCACACCTAAAGAAATTTGCCTCTTGGGCTTCAGCAATGACTGGACAGTAAAGCCCCACACAATCTAGCACTGTGGATATCTGCTTAGTACCAACAGCCTCCTTGAGAGGTTTTGATTTCTATTCAGAAGTACTTCTCACCCTGCCTTGATCAGTCTCCAGTAATGATAAGAGGTCTTGTGTTGACTAAGAAAACGATTTAAAAACAGAAGAAGAAAGAGACGAGGGAAAAGGAGGAAATGGTTGATTCACAGCTATAACTGTGTTGGTCCTAAGACAAGTAAGACTGGGAAGGTGATAGAAGTCTCATGGATGCTCAGTATCCATTGCCTCCACCAGTTGTATGATCTTCTATCTGTATATTAGACTCAAACACAGTCTTCTTTCAGAACAGGTGTATGATCTTCTCTTTGATGCTCAAGAATGCCTCCTATCTCAGATGAAGATTTACAGTTTGTAGCATCCTACTTGGAATGTGAAATCTTGAGCTCCACAGGCCAGAGAAAAAGTATGGTCACCCTGTTATCTTGCTGGTATTCACAGTTCTGGTCATGGTTACATGGTCCAGATTGAAACCTTGCTGCAGGGTACCTTGGTGAGCTCATGTTTCAACTGAAAGGGCTAGAAAGCTCTATACCCCTTTCTTACAGAGAGTATGCATCTTGCTGTGGACTTACATGCTATCATTCCCAGCATCCACTATGGCAGTCCTCTTAGGAGGAGGTAGAATCATCCTATCCATTGCCTCCCTTTGATCCATTGCTTACTCAAGACATTGTAGCTGGAAAGCTGTTGTACTCTCCAGTAGAGCTGCAGTTTTATCATTAGGTTGGTGCAGCCATGGCAGTTTGTGCCATACCCATAGCGCTCACATCCAGACTGGCAGCTGAATCTTCCTTTCCTTTCCTTTCCTTTCCTTTCCTTTCCTTTCCTTTCCTTTCCTTTCCTTTCCTTTCCTTTCCTTCTCTTTTCTCTTCCCTTTTCATCTACCTAGCAAGAACAGTCTCAGAATCAACAGTTCTCTTTGTTTTGTGAGATCTTGGGACCTCTCTTCCAGCTGCTTTCATCTTAGCGCAGTAAGCCACACTCTACATCAGCTAGTATGGATGGCAGGAACCTAAATTCCATAGGGAGACACTTTGGTTTCTCACCTGCTCTTTCTGTTCTGCATCGCTAATTAGCAGGCAGTTCCTGTGGGGAAGGAGTTCCCCTTGATTGTACCTAAAAATCTTTCTAAGATAGACTTAGTATTTCAGAGAGAAGCTTATCGCTTGGCCTCACAACAAATTAAGATGGCACTTGACAGACTGTGAGAACACCCAGAAGTTACAACACTCCAGTTGATGCCATGCTTTATTGAGCCTTCTCGCCTGAAGTATAAGCTATGATGGACACTGCTTACCACCTTCTGACCAAGAGATTGTATTGCTCGAAATAGAATGCCTTAAAGCAGTTTTTTCCACAACAGTTGGTTAGCTTTTTAAATGTCATTAAAATATGTCCTTCTGTTCCTTCTCCCATTTAGGGAACAGAGACTTTCTTATTTGTCTGCTAGGGTTTATTTGGTGGGTTGTTTCTACAAACTTACCTGTGTTGGATGCTTACTCCTGATTTTTGTGCTCTGAGATGAAGTCTGTCCTGGGGTTTACAACAAATTGGCATCTGCCCTATCTTCTTTAGTCCCACAGCGGACTTCTGGTGTAATGGCTTTAGCACATGGCACTATGTGAGCTCAGATTATTATTTTGTGATGATGGCCTTCCTGGTAGCAATCATGTCAGCTAGATAATTGATCAGCTGTAGGTTTTTCCCAGATATGCCATTCTTGTCTAAGATTTTGACACATTGCCATATGTCTCAAGATGTAATCCTACCTACCTTCTTCCTTAATCCAGAAAGTTCACCTTTGGATATGAAGCTACACTCCCTATTGCATATGATTGGTCTATTTATGTTGAAAATATGAAATCCTTTAGAGTCTCATCAGTTTTATTCTTGTATAATACTGGATGCAAAAACACACACACACACACAAAAACCTGTTTCTCACAAACTCAGAACATTGCAGCCATCACATTGGCATATGAGATTGTCAGTAGGCCACTGCGAGTACAAGTACAATCATTCTACCAGAGTGATTTCCATTTCACCAGCATTTCTTCAAGGTATAACTCAGCCTGACTTCTGGAGAGCAGCAGCATGGTTGCAATCATTCTTGTTCATCAGCCCCCAGTTTTTCTGCTTTGGAGAACCACGTGCTGAAGGGAATTGTGGAAACCTGCTATATGCACAAACCTGGGGAAGCTCCCATCAAAATGCAATAGCTCGCTCTAGAGGATTCTGACCAGCTCTGTGCAAGTGCAGTACAAAACTTTATGTGTGTGAGTCCTTAGATGGAGGCAGATGGAAAATTCATGGCTTACAGTCCAAGTTCTACACCTGGACCCAGTTTGGCTGCACCCAGCTGCCTGGCTCACAGAGAAGTGAATGTAAAATGGTCTGAAGGAGCAATTAACACCCTGATTGTCACATGATATTCCTGTGTATTAAAGTCTGGGACCACTTGGAGGGCTTTTCTGTGTTGTTGCCAGATCAAATCGGAAGAAAGCAGATTACTAAAGAGATTGTGAGCTTTTTGCAGTTAGGACTTGACATGAGATTGATGCCCAACACTTTCAGGAGACAAAACTTTGCTTTTTCTCTCAGTTTTGTCATAACTTCCAAGGGTTCTCTTTCTCACCTGTGCATTGAAATATTTCTCAGAAAGGCTTCTTTTACATGGCCTTTAGTGCAATATCATTTATTCACCTGGAGTGTCCACAAACTGTGCATAGTGTTAAAACAATCACTCTTTGAGATCTATGTCTCTCAGGTTTTTTTTCCTTCAGTATTCTTTCCCCTTATGGCCATTATGTCAGTTTGTAGGGTGTCAAAGCTGGTAGCTTTGTCTATCAACTGTGTTGTGTGCAAATTTCATGTAAACTCAGTTTGTGGCTAGATGCTTCACTCTTTTCTAAAATGAACTCCATCTGTCTCTTTCTGCTCCAACTTGACCTGTTTCTTAGAGAGAGAGTAGCACACATTTGAGGTCACAAGGGCTCTTAAAATGTGCATTAAAATGTGCCTGCATTTTCACTGCTTACAAAGTCCTTGGTTTGTCCAAGCCAGTAGAGTCATGGCTCATTCTGTTTCTTCAGCTGTGGCATCAACTGCTTTTTCCGCTAATGCTGGATGAGATATACTAGGCAGCTTTGTGGATAAACCTCTACATTTATTGAACATTGTGTGTTTGTCAGGTTTGGTACTTCAGACATTGAAGGAGTGCAATAGGGGATAGTTTCCTCTTAGATGTAGAAAAAATGGAATACAGAAATATAGGATGGGGGACACGTGGCTGGATAGCAGTACATGTGAAAGGGATCTAGGAGTCTTCATAGACCACAAGCTGAACATGAGTCAACAGTGTGATGCGGCAACCAAGAAAGCCAATGCAATTCTCGGCTGCAGCAATAGGAGTATGGTGTCTAGATCGAGGGAGGTACTGGTACCACTCTACTCTGCTTTGGTTAGACCTAATCTTGAATACTGTGTCCAGTTCTGGGCACCCCAATTCAAGAAGGATATTGACAAGCTGGAGCAAGTCCAGAGGAGGGCGACCAAAATGGTGAGAGGCCTGGAAGCCATGCCCTATGAGGATAGAGAGCTGGGTATGTTTAGTCTGCAGAAGAGAAGGTTAAGAGGGGACATGATAGCCATGTTTAAATATTTGAAGGGATGCCATGTAGAGGAAGGAGAGGGCTTGTTTTCTGCTGCTCCAGAGACCAGGACAAGGAGCAATGGATTCAAGCTGCAGGAAAGGAGATTCCACCTGAACCTCAGGAGGAACTTCCTGACAGTCAGGGCTATCCGGCAGTGGAATCTGCTGCCTCGGAGTGTAGTGGAGTCTCCTTCTTTGGAGGTTTTTAAGCAGAGGCTTGATGACCATCTGTCGGGATTGCTTTGAGGGTGTTCCTGCATGGCAGGGGGTTGGACTGGATGGCCTGTGTGGTCTCTTCCAACTCTAGATTTCTATGATTCTATACATATCCCATGTCTTGATGGATTCATTGCTGCATATAAAGAATGGTGCATTGGGTGCTCATCATGAAGGCTCATACTTGTCTGCCTCTTGCAGTGGCAAGGAACAGGGGTTCTTCTTCGTGGTCTCTGTGCCTTCATACACTAGGAGCTTTAGCGCCTGCGCGGTAGCGTTCGGAAACTTCTAGAGCTTGTTCGCTTGGCGGGAACCCCTCCCCCACGCCGGTACTGCGCATGCTCCTCCCGCCGAGCAACGGTCTCTCCTCAGTTCTTTCTCGTCCGCCGCCGCGTACGGAAGGTTCTTTAGTTTGTTCCTCTCACGTCGTGCTTGGCTTGCTGTTTTTTCACGGTTTTACGGACTTTCGGACTGTCTTTGACCTCTCTTTCGGACTCCCCCTTCGGTTTTCGTCTTTTTGGATTTCGGAGTTTGGCGTTTCTTCGTCTTATGTCCGCGCTCTTTAAGAAGTGCGTGTCCTGCGGCCGCAAGGTTGCCCTCAACGACGGCCATAAGGAGTGTCTCTTTGTCTGGGCGAGTCCCACAACATCCGGACTTGCCCAATTTGCAGGGATTTTACTCCCCAAACTCTTCGCAACCGCTCCGCGAGACTCAAATCTTATTGTTGGGAACAGTCTCTGCGGGCGATAGACGAGACCTCCACTTCCAAGATGGCCGACAAGAAGACGACCACGCCATCGACGGTATCGGCGGCTGCCGTTCCGTCCACCTTGTCGGTATCGGGCTCGGTACCGGCGAAACGCCGATCTCGGCGTTACCGAGGATCCCGAAGCTGTCGGCGGCTGCCAAGTCAGCAAAAGGATCCTCGACGGCGAGGAAGGCTGAGGCTCCCCTTACGGAGACGCCTGCTAAAAAGCGCCCTGCTCCGGACGGAGGCAAGGGCAAGGAGAAGGAGAAGAAGAAGAAGAAGAAGGAAAAGAAGCGCTCCCCGGCTGGGGACGCTCAACCTCCTACTCCTCCTCCTACTCAGCAGCCTTCCAAAGGGCGAGGCGAGTCCGTCGACCTCTCGGAGGATGAGATCGAGGACGTTCCCCAACAGCGCCCGGACTCGCCTGTGGCAGACCCTCCAACCCTGGTGGAGGAGCGCCACCGCCCTCTTAGCCGTCGCAGGTCGGCCGACCTGCAGCAGAGAGAGCCCTCTGCTTCTCCGGAGCGGCGTTCGACCTTCTTCAGGTCCCGGTCCCGCTCTTCCGAGCGTCCGGTGGCCTCGCCGCCTCCGAGGGAGACAAGAGAGGAACAACCTCGCTCGTCTGCCTCCAGATACACCTCGGCGTCCTACGTGGCCAGGTACGCGAGGGAATCTGAATGGAGAGAGCGCCCGGCCTCCTATCGGTCGCATTCGCCATCGTACCGGGATCGGTACCATCGTGGCCCGAGTCGCTGGGAGACCTTCCGGAGGTCCCGGTCACCTCGTCGACAGCGCGAATCGCGCTCGCCTAGAGGGGACGAGGCTCGGTACCGTCGACGCCGAAGCCGATCTCCGTCGGACCGCCGCTCCTTCAGCCGCTCTCCCTCCCCTCGATATCATAGGGCGAGGGAGCCTTCACCACGGTATCGGGCGATATCGCCACCTCCTAGGGTCACGGCAACGGCGACGCGCCCTACGGAGTCGGTGGTGACTGAGCGGGCTACGACGACGTCAGCCTGCCAGACTACCCCGGTCACCACCAAGAGGGTGAAGTCAGTGGTCAGCCATCCCAAGCGGGACGCTGCTGCTACCACCGCCCCGGCTGCGGAGAAGCCTAGGAAGGCAACACCTGCGGCGACTACGAAGGAGCCGGAGAGCGAGCGGCGAGAGGACTCACCGAGCTCGGAGTCGTACGACTCGAGTGCGGAGTCAGAGGTGTCTGAGGCGGCCTCCCAGGAGTCTCCTCCGTTGGGATTCGGGGACCCGATCCCAGATTCTGCTCCAGAGGACGTCCACCAGTTCTCTGCGATGCTGCTCCGCATGGCCACTACCCTCGGCCTTAAGATCGCCGATGCGGAGCCGGAGGATGACGATCCAGCCTTCTCCGTTTTCGAGGAGAAGCGACCTTCCACGGCCCCGCTGCCTCTCCTGCCCCGGGTATCCAGACTGGTGAAGGCCGCCTGGGATAGACCGGCCTCGGCTCAGCCGATACCGCAGCGGTTAGAACACCTCTACAGGGTGCAGAAGGATAACGCCGGTTATCTATTTAATCACCCTGCACCGAACTCTGTGGTCGTCGAGTCCGCGCAGACGAAGGGCTCCGGCAGGCAACACACCACTCCGCCGGACAAAGAGGGCAGGAAGTTGGACGCCTACGCAAGGAGGTTCTATTCAGCTGCCTCCTTGCAGATCAGGCTGTCCAACACTCAGGCTTGCCTCGCGGCATACCTGAAGAAAGTGCTCGATCGCCTGCAACCGGCGATGGAAGCGGTACCGGAGGACATCCGCCAAGCCTCCTCCGTTATCTTCAATGAGGCTATCTCCATCGCTCGGCACCAGATGGCCTCCTCCCGGCACGCAGTGGAGATCGCCTCCCGGGTCATGGCGGATCCGTCGGCCTCCGCCGCCATGCTTGGCTGCGACCGGCCGACATCCAGGAGGACACCAGAAGGAGGATTGAAGATCTCCCCTTCGACGGTGAAGGCCTATTCAATTCGTCCACAGACGAAGCTTTGGACAATCTCGTCAAGGCGAGACTGACCGCAAAAAAGATCGGGCTGCAGCCGGCCACGCAGGCCCGCAGGGCCTCCACCTTCCGCCCATCCTGGCGACGATCTTCCACCTCGTCGTTCCAGCGTTCGGCCCAGTCTGGACAGTCGAGACCGTCCTCCGGCTCATCGGCCAGACGCACGATTAGGCGGCGCCCGCCTTCGTCGAAGAAGTCCTCCTCCGAGACAAAGTCTCGGTTTTGACGTGCCTGGCAGGACCCACCAATACCCACTCTTCAGCCTACCATCAGCGCTCGGAGACCGACCGACTCTCGCTCGACACCTAGCGGAGTGGCAGTATGTCACTACGGACTCTTGGGTGCTTTCCATCGTCCGTCTTGGCTACGCCATCGAGTTTCTCGATATTCCTCCTCGCGGCGTTTACTACTCCACGCCGTCGAGTCCGGCCCTCCTGGAAGAGATCCAATCCCTCCTCCAGAAAGGGGCGATCGAGCGGCTCCCGCAAGAGGCCAAGACCACCAGCTTCTTCTCCAGGTACTTCACGGTACCGAAAGCCGACGGTACCCTCCGGCCGATCCTAGACCTCAGAGGGGTGAACTACTACATCCGCCCCAAAAGGTTCAAGATGGTCACGATACCGTCGATCCTACCCTTCCTACATCGAGGGGACTGGTTCGCCTCCATCGATCTCCGAGACGCATACTTCCATATCGCCATTCGCCCGCAGCACAGACGGTACCTCCGCTTCGCAGTCGACGACACCTGTTACCAGTACAAGGTGCTGCCGTTCGGACTCTCGACTGCCCCAAGGGTCTTCACCAAGTGCATGGCCCCGGTGGTATCCTACCTGCGGACGAAGGGCGCTTCCGTCTTCCCCTACCTCGACGATTGGCTGTTGGTGGCGTCCTGCAAACAGAGACTTTACCACGACGTCCACATGACGTTGTCACTCCTGACCCGCCTTGGTCTACGAGTGAATCCGAAGAAGTCCCACCTCGAGCCGGCGAGGATCTTGGACTTCATCGGGGCGACGCTCGACTCGACCTCCGCCAGGGCGTACCTTCCAGAGTCTCGAGCACGAACCTTGATCCGGGCCGCCGCTCACGCTCGTACGGCCCCGACGTTATCTGCGAGAAGCGTCCAGCAGCTCTTGGGCTACATGGCTGCGACGACCGCTGTGACATATCTCGCCAGGCTGAGAGCAAGACCTCTTCAACACTGGTTCGTCCGCATATTCGACCCCCTGCGAGACGAACAGACACTCCGACTGCAGCTGCCGGGAGACGTCCGCTCATCCCTCCGATGGTGGCAGTCGCGATGCAATCTCATGTCAGGGATGCCTTTCCAACAGCCGACACCGAAGGTGACGGTAACGACCGACGCCTCCCTGTATGGATGGGGTGCCCACTGCGGCGATCTCAGAGTCCGCGACAGATGGACCGACGACGAGACCGCTCTCCATATCAACGCGCTGGAGCTGCTCGCCGTCTGGAAAGCCCTACGGGCGTTCCGCCATGCCGTGGCGGGGCGCACGGTCCTGATTCTGACGGACAACACCACCGCCGTCTGCTACATCAACAGACAAGGTGGGACTCATTCCACGACCCTGCTCGACATCGCGCTCGACCTGTGGGAATGGTGCATTCGCCTGCACACGCATCCCGTGGCGGTTCACCTGGCCGGGCAGGAGAACACCACGGCAGACGCCCTCAGCAGGGACACCTCATCCCATCACGAATGGTCTCTCTCCGGAGAGGCGTTCAGACTGATTCGGGACCGCTGGGGCGAACCATCGATCGACCTCTTCGCGACCAGGGAAAACGCGAAGTGTCGCCGATTCTGTTCCAGAGCGGGCCACGATCGTGCCTCCATCGGGGACGCTTTCCAGTTTCCGTGGACCGGGGAACTCCTCTACGCGTTCCCGCCGTTCCCGCTGCTTGGTCGGACGATATCGAAGATCCTCGCCGACCGAGCCGACGCGATCCTGGTAGCCCCGTACTGGCCGAGGCAACATTGGTTCGCACCCCTGCTACAAGCCGCGCGAGACGACCTGCTCCGGTTGCCACCGACACCGGACCTGCTCTCCCACTCCGGCGGCCGAGTCCTCCATCCGGACCTGCCACGCCTGGCCCTCCATGCCTGGAGGATATCGCACTAGACGATCCCGTGCTCGGTACCGTCCTCGTCGCGGCCAGGAAGGAATCCACCCGTCGCAACTATCAATACAAGTGGCGACGCTTCCTGACCTTCGCTAACGAGAGGAGTGAGCCGGTATCGCCCGTGGGGCTCTCGACCGTCCTGCACTTCCTCCTGCACCTCCGGCAACAGGGCCTGGCGTTTCCATCCCTGAAGGTGTATCTCTCCGCGATCGTGGCATACCAACCGCCACGATCTGCTGCCTCGGCCTTCTTCAGGAACGATACCGTTAAGCGGTTCCTGAAAGGACTTCATCATCTCTACCCGCCGGTATCGCCGCCGTACCGCCGTGGTCCCTCTCGCTGGTGCTCTCGCAGCTGACGAAGCCGCCCTTCGAGCCAATGGCGACCTCGGATGACAGGCTCCTGACAATGAAAACTGCCTTCCTGGTAGCGGTGACCTCAGCGAGGCGAGCGGGTGAGATCACAGCTCTTCGTTCCGATGAGCCCTTCACGGTCTTCCACAGGGACAAGGTGGTCCTGAGACCTGACATCTCGTTCCTGCCAAAGGTGGTGTCCAGTTTCCATCTCAACCAGGACATCATCCTGCCTGCCTTCTTCCCGAACCCGACGACACCGTTGGAGCGGTCCCTCCACTCCCTGGACGTGCGTCGGGCATTGGCTTTCTACAAGGACAGGACTGCTTCCTTCCGGCAGACGCCGCATCTCTTTGTTTGCTATGGGCGACGTCGGAAGGGCCTAAAAGTGTCCACCCAGCGCTTCTCCAAGTGGGTGGTGAGGACTATTGAACTGGCGTATGAGCTCGCGAGGAAGCCTCCGCCAGTCCTGCTTCGAGCCCACTCCACCAGAGCTGTGGCTACTTCTGCGGCCCTCCTGCGAGGAGTTGACCTGCATGAACTCTGCCGTGTGGCGACCTGGTCCCAACCATCGACCTTCGTGCGCCACTACAGGCTCGACTGCCGGTCGCGCAGAGATGCCCGGTTTGGACGTGAGGTGTTGGCTTCCGTGCTGTAGGACCTGACCCGCCGTCCGACCGGTAAGCTACACAGTCTCCTAGTGTATGAAGGCACAGAGACCACGAAGAAGAAGAACAGGTTGCTTACCTGTAACTGTGGTTCTTCGAGTGGTCATCTGTGCCATCATACACACCCGCCCTTCCTCCCCTCTTTCTCAGGTCCCTGTAGGTTCTACGGCGGACGACAGAACTGAGGAGAGACCGTTGCTCGGCGGGAGGAGCATGCGCAGTACCGGCGTGGGGGAGGGGTTCCCGCCAAGCGAACAAGCTCTAGAAGTTTCCGAACGCTACCGCGCAGGCGCTAAAGCTCCTAGTGTATGATGGCACAGATGACCACTCGAAGAACCACAGTTACAGGTAAGCAACCTGTTCTTCTCCCCCCTTACACTTTGATTTTTGTTCTGCTCATTCATCTATTCTCCTCTTTTTTTCTGTGTCTTGTCTTTCTTTTGTCTGCTGAGGTACCTCAGTCCTAATTCTTTCTGTGCTTGCCTATGTAAAGAATTGGAGAAGCATCTAGGGATCAGTGTAGTTAAAAGATTATTTTTCAGCACATGTGATCCCTTGCCCTTCTTGAGTGCATATGAAATTAATCCTTGCTTGGACAGTCTCCTTTTCTGCACACAAGAGCAGACTTTCATTGTAAATGCCAGTGCACCATTCTCCTTCGTCATTGCCAGGAGGGTGATGATACCCCCTGGCTCATTATTCCAGAGAATGTGGACAGATTTTTGATGGGCATGGGAAATGCAGAAGTAAGGGAGGGAGGAGTAAGTGTCATGGGGGAAATCTAGAAACTTATTTTTATTATTATTATTTTTGAGTTTGAGATTCAAAGCAGCTTACAAGAAGTTAAAAAACCCATATAATTAAAAATTCACAAGATGCAGAAGTTAAAACAAGATTAACAATCAAAAAATTTAAAACCAGATGAAAATACAGAATCATAAGGCTGGAAGATACCACAGAGGGTCATTAAGTCCAAACCACTGCCATGCAGAAATACACAAGGCATTCTCAGTCATCCAGCCTCTGTTTAGAAACCTCCAAAGAAGAAAACTCCATCACACTCTCAGGCAGAAACGTATTCCACTGTTGAATTCCTCTTAGTGTCAGAAAGTCTGCTTACTGTTTAGATGGAATCACTTTTCCTGAAGTTTGAAGCCATTTCTCAGTGTTCTAGTCTCCAGGCAGCAGAAAACAAGCTTGCTTCATCCTCCGTGTGACATCCCTTCAGATATTTAAACATAACTATCATGTCACTTCATAGAATCATAGAATCATAGAAATTCAGAGTTGGAAGAGACCACACAGGCCATCCAGTCCAACCCCCTGCCATGCAGGAACACCCTCAAATCAATCCCGACAGATGGCCATCAAGCCTCTGCTTAAAAACCTCCAAGGAAGGAGACTCCACTACACTCCGAGGCAGCAGATTCCACTGCCGGACAGCCCTGACTGTCAGGAAGTTCTTCCTGAGGTTCAGGTGGAATCTCCGTCCCTGCAGCTTGAATCCATTGCTCCTTGTCCTGGTCTCTGGAGCAGCAGAAAACAAGTCCCCTCCTTCCTCTACGTGGCATCCCTTCAAATATTTAAACATGGCTATCATGTCCCCTCTTAACCTCCTCTTCTGCAGACTAAACATACCCAGCTCTCTATCCTCATAGGGCATGGCTTCCAGGCCTCTCACCATTTTGGTCGCCCTCCTCTGGACTTGCTCCAGCTTGTCAATATCCTTCTTGAATTGGGGTGCCCAGAACTGGACACAGTATTCAAGATGGGGTCTAACCAAAGCAGAGTAGAGTGGTACCAGTACCTCCCTCGATCTAGACACCATACTCCTATTGATGCAGCCAAGAATTGCATTGGCTTTCTTGGCTGCCGCATTGCACTGCTGACTCATGTTCAGCTTGTGGTCTATGAAGACTCCTAGATCCCTTTCACACATACTGCTATCCAGCCACGTGTCCCCCATCCTATATTTGTGGATTCCATTATT
Organism: Ctenosaura bakeri; assembly: GCA_948474755.1. NCBI lineage: Eukaryota > Metazoa > Chordata > Lepidosauria > Squamata > Iguanidae > Ctenosaura > Ctenosaura bakeri. The sequence goes on from CAOLHI010004737.1 coordinate 79,405, forward strand.
TCTGCCTAAGTGTAGGACCTTACATTTCTCTCTGTTGAATTTCATTTTGTTCGCCCTGGCCCAGCTCTCCAATCTATCCAGGTCATTTTGAATTTTGATCCTGTCCTCTGGCGTATTAGCAACCCCTCCCAATTTGGTGTCATCTGCAAATTTGATCAGCATGCTTCGTAACATTCTCTTCTCAAGGCTAAATATACATAAGCCACTCCTCATAGTGCATGGTTTTCAGACCTTCTACCATTTTGGTCACCCTCCTCTATACATGTTCCAGCTCATCAATATCCTTCCTGAACCGTGTTGGCCAGAATTGGACACAGTATTCCAGATGGGGTCTAACCAAAGCAGAATTGTTGTTGCTGGGTGCCCTCAAGTTGTTTCTGACTTATGGTAATGCTGACTCATGTTCAGGTCACAGTCTACTAAGACTTCTGGATCCCTTTGACGTGAACTGTGGTCAGGCTAGGTGTCATTCATCTTATATCTCTGCATTTCACTTTTTTCTGCCCAAGTGCGGTACTTCACATTTTACCCTGCTGAAATTTATTTTGTTAGTTTTGGTCCAGCTGTCTATCTGTTAAGGTAATTTTGAATTCTGATCCTGTCCTCTGAGGTATTAATTACCCCTCCTAATCTGGGATCTTCTGCAAATTTGCTAAGCATGCTCTCTATTCCTTCTTCAAGTGATTGATAAAGATGTTAAATAATACTGGGTCCAGGACAGAGCCCTCTGGCACCCCACTAGTCACTTCATTCAAGCCTGAAGAGGAGCTGTTGGTAAGCATCCTTTGGGTTTGGTTGGTCAACCAATTACAAATCCATCTAACAATAGCAATGTCTAGCACATGTTTTGCTAGTTTGTTTGCAAGAATATCATGGGAGACCTTGCCAAAGCCCTTATTGAAGTCAAGATATCCACAGCATTCCCTTCATCTATCAAGCTAGTAAGCCTATTAGAGAGACAGAGAGAGAGAGAGAAGATTAGTCTAGCATGTCCTGTTTTGGGGAAACCCATGTTGATTTTTTATGATCACAGCATTCCCTTCTAAGTGCTTTCAGGTTATTTGTTTAATGATCTGTTCTGGAATCTGTTCTAGAATCTTTCCTGATATTGATGCCAGGCTGACTGGTGGTCATTGGATCTTGTTTTCTTTTTCCCCTTTTTGAGAATGGGGACAATATTTTCTCTCCTCCAGTCTGCTGGGACTTCTATTCTCCAAGAATTCTTAAAGATTATTGCCAGTGGTTCTGAGATGAACATTCTTTTAATGTCCTTGGATGTAGTTCATCTAGTCCTGGAAACTTGAATTCATTTAGAGTACCTTGGTGTTCATGTACTACCTCTTTACCTATACTGTGCTGCATTTCCCCTACCACATCATCTGCTCAGCTCAAGCACTGTTTTCCTTCTGGGAAAAGAGCAAGACAAAGAAGGTGCTGAGTAGTTTTGCCTTTTCTCTGTTCTCTTCAATATTCAAGTTTTAAGAAACTTCTATCCCTTGTGAATAGTTTACCAAAAGCAGCTTTCTTCAATGTGTGCCTGACTATACTTGGGCTCTCCCTCCCCTGCATAATAAACTCCAGGAGAAAATGGTCAATTCCATTTAAGGCTGCTGCCACTGTCATCTCATTAACCAAGTCATCATTGCTGGTTAGCATCAGATCTAAAATAGCTGAACCTCTTGTTGCTTCTTCCAATTTCTGAACAATTAAATTATTTGCAAGGCAAGTAAGGAATTTGTTGGATCTGATACTCGTGACAGTTTGATTTCCAGGAAATATCAAGATAGTAGAAATCTCCCAATACTACTACATCTCTCCTTTTGGAATGTATGGTCATATGTTCCAGGAAGGCATCAGCCAAGTCCTTAGTCAGATTTTGGGTCTGTAGTAGACCCCCACAATCATATCAGTGTTCTTTCTCTCCCCCTAATTTTTACTCAGATGTTCTCAATCTGGCTTCCAGGATTAAGTCATGGGTCTCTTCACAGATAGAAACATCTCTGACATTAGATACATTAACACACCCCATCACAACAATTAGCAGAATCCAGCACATTGTTAGATTGAGACAGGCCTAATGCAGTCATTCATCAAATGCCGGTTGAAACAGAAAAGTCTTTGTTTGTCTGTGAGAAGAAAGTAAGGAAGGTGCCAGTCTAACGTCTCTGGGAAGAGAGTTCCATATCGTGGAGTCAGCCACTGAAAAGACCCTCAGCAATTGTTCCCATTTGACACAAGTGTGAAGTCTGCTGGTGGGACAGAGACAAGGACCCCACCAGCAGACCTCAAAGCATGAGCTGGTTCATAAGGGAGAATACAGTCCTTCAAATGTGCCTGTATTATATGATGGGTCTATTCGGCTTTTTATCCCTTACCACTTTTAATTATAAGTTGCTTCTTAGAGTTTGTGAATAGATTGTTAACTTCAAATAGAAGTATGTAGACTTAAGTTTTAAAATTTTGTGTTTTTTCCCCTCAGTTTTATCGGGCGGAAATTGAAGCTCTTCATTCCTCTGGGACAACTGCAGTTGTTAAGTTCTGTGATTATGGAAACTATGAAGAGGTGTTACTAAGCAACATCAGGCCCATTCAAGCTGACACCTGGGTACGTGATAATAAATTGTATACAAAGAGATAAAGTACATAGTTCTTACGAACAATGAAGCCATAAACAGATGACTGGTGCAGAGGGGTTTTCAAGTAAAAGCCTGAAGAAGAGAATTCTAGAACTGATTAAGACCTCCTTCCTTACATATCTATACATAACAATGCCTTAAAGAAGCATGTGGTCTTATACTCATGTAATAAAATATGTAAATTGTTGGGGCAATATATTCTTGAATCACTAGCAAACTAATATTTATATGAAAAAATGATGATAACAGTTTTTAAATTTACTTTGTCACATTAAGAGTTCTGATAAATGGCTTCTGTATGGTTTTCGTTTTGTTCAGGAAATGATAAATTCATAAGACTTAAATTCCAAAGGATTTTTAATTTCTCTGTATGTATAACTAAAATGGGAACTGTTTCTATCATGGTTTTAAATGTGCTCCTTCCTTTGACAAATGTTATATTACATAAATGTATTAAATAGGTACGATGTCATAAAGACTCAAAGTACTTCATAAAATATAACATTCCAAAAGGTCTTATACACAGAGTTCACTGAGAAGTGCAAAACACTATCTAGGTAAAAGAAAGCATAAAATATGTTTTGTTATGTGTATGCACGAATCTTCTCTTAAACGTAATGGGTTCTGTCCAAGTGAAGAACAGGAAACCTTGCACCACTCACCCCAGAGCATAAAAACATTGTAGAAGAGAAAGGGGAAATGCCTTTATATGAGCAACTTGGCATAATTGCATCATTGGTTATTACTCATTGCCATTAATTCAGTTTTAGGGAGGCTATGTAATTGCCTGTCTTGTCTATGATGGCATTTTATTACTACCGTTGTTAAAGAAAAATGAAGCTAAACAGGCTTTTACATTTTTTTTTAAATTTTGAAATGCTGCCTTGTGCTCCTTTTGCATGAATTTTTGACACTCAAGTAGACATTTTAAAAATCAGTTTAGTGTATTCATTCCTTTAATGACTTACTACAGCAATAAGTAACAATTACAAGAGCTCTTGCTACATGTCTTCATGCTACTGATTACTCTTCAAGTTTTATTCTCAGTTCTTCCAACATACTCTGACAGCAGAGGATATTGATATATAGGGTTTGTTCTGCTTTCTCTTAGTTTGTTTTCTATAATTTGAAAGGGGATATAGACATTGGATGCTTGGAGTCACATCTTCCTCTTTGTTCTTTTCATGTTGGCCTCCAGACTCTCCAGCTGGATGTGGAATTTGTTGGGTGTTGCCGCAGTTTCTGCTGCAGTGCCCCTAGCGGTATCTTTCCCTACTTATATCCCAGAGGTACAATGGCCTGATAGGACAGCTCTAAGTAACACTGAAGTAGATATTGAGGCCTTGAATGCTGCAACACACGATCTCTTCAGCATTTAGGGATGGGGAGTCTTTATGGCTTATAGCATGGCTTATAGCCTATAGTGCAACTTTCAGGGCTTCCTGGTAGGGCAATAGAGGTTCTAGGAAACACTGAGGCAGGGATTAAAGCCTCCAAGACTGCTGTGCAGTGGTGCTGTAGCGATTGGAATGGACTAAGGATTTATCTTGCTGCTGAACAAGAGTCTGATTAGCTTTCCAGAAGACCAGAAATACCCAAGAAATAATTATATTATCAAATTTCTAATAGAGAAAGTGAGATGATTAGGGAATCATCCCCCATTAGTATTCATCCACTAAAAACTTGTTTTGTTACACTAGTTTGGAAGATTGTGGGCTTGGTCAGTTTTTTATATGACTGTAACTCTAAGAGACATCATGTGCCTTGTAATTTTTCAGTTGCAGTAGCTACAAACATATCAGTTCCATCAACCATGTTTTATCCTGATACTGTGAACACACATAGTCTGTAGGATCATGAGGAGATGTTGTAGATGGGACAAGACTACCAACAGTCTCAGCAAGCCACTAGTGAAAATACAGGGACAAAAATGGGAAAAGGCAGAAATTCAGTAGATTCCTTCAAATCGATCATAAGCAGACTGTTGAGAGACAGGCAGGTAGTCTGTGGTTTCAAAAGTTACCAGTTCAGCCACAGGGACTAGCAGATTGCTAGTTGTGTGTTTTCTTAAAGAAAGAATGCTACTGTTGCCCATGTTCTTTCCTTAAATTATATTTAATGTAGATGCACATAGTGTGTATATTTAAAGTGAAGATAAATGACATCCTGAAATAAACATTCAGAATTTGCTGGGCTTGAATAGTAAGAGTGTGTGAATGATGCTTGGATTGCATTAGGTATGCAGTATGTTCTTTCCATGCTGTAACCAGTCATTTTAAGCATTTTCTGTAACTGAATTTTGGTATTGCATCTGGAGGTGTATTTTGAAATGACATTTTTCTCTTTTGCTTGCCCACTTTACAATTTAGCAATTTTATTTTGTCAGTAGCATCCCCCAAGATAGTTTTCTAGTTCTACGGATTAAATCCTGGTATGGTCCTAACTCAACATTCTTCATCATATTACTTCCGTTATGTTAGACAATATAAGTTCAATTTACTAATGCCAAAGCACCTCGTAAAGAATACAGGAAGGTAGTATCACTATAGTAAATAGTCTTCAATTATTATAGAAAGTAAATAAAAGGGCTACATGAATTCTTTATTTTTCATAAAGCAATAATTTTTTTCCATGAACACTTGCGTAAACATGTAGATATTTCAGTACAAAATGTAGACAACAAAGAAGCTTGCACTCTCATTGTTCAACGATTGTCTGAAAGTTCCATTTGGCAGTAGATGTGTACCCTTATATATGTAATACACTGTTGTGCTAAATGTAGCAGTGGTCACAGAATAAAGGTATATGTTTGCAACAAATCAGCCCCAAAGTAAATGCCATCACTAGAATAAATTATTATTTTTTTTTGCAACATTTAAGATAAGACTGAAAAGCATGTATTGTTCAGAGCCTTCAGACTAAGTTAAGTCTGTGTTGTAGAAATGTAAAATAAATACAAAAACTTAAATCTAAAGTGTTACGTTTTTCTCAGTTTTCAGGATTATTGTTGCAAATGACTCTACAATTTTCAGTATCTAATTTCATTGTCAATATATTTTCTTCATTTCTTTCTTCATACACTTGTGTGCTTCACAGTTCTCTCTGGTAGAATTTAACTGTGTTTTTAGAGGTAGTACTTTTCCCATCTGGTTACAATTTAGCTGCTCATAATTATTGTTTAAATTTGTGGTAGCCTTACTAGTCCTATTCTGAAGTATTGAAGTTCTTCCAAGAGAAGACCCTTCAGCAGTGGGTGCCATCTTAACAAATGTGTCCTCCTTTCATCAATCAGGGGTTTCAAACTCTCCACTTTCACAGACCATTTCAGACACCAGCGTGTCTGCCAAACAATTCTTATGCATTGAAGAGGATTTTGGAGCATTTTCTAGGAGGCACACAAACCATGTCATGCATTGGTCAGATTTCCTGGGTCTCATCACTGCTCTCCAGGAGCTACATATATCTGAGAACAAACGCAACAAACACTTTGAAGTTAGATATACATACTTCACAGTTCAGTTCTAAGTCATTTCAGAAACCTATCTGCAGATCTGACTTCTGTTTTCTAAATCTCATACTGGGATTTAATATGCTAGAAACCAACAGTAAAGAGTAGCAGCTAATTAGCACTAGTGCCCCAGGTTAAACACTCTCTTGTCCATATGAACAAAGTTGCCTGTAGTATTTATTAGGTAAAATATGTGCTGGCACATAACTTGATTATGTGAGGGTAGGCTTCTTACTCCAGAGTAACTTAACAATTTGAATGACTCAGTAAAGTGGTAAAAAGAATCTTGCTGCTCACCTAGTGGAATTTAAATGTGGTAAAATGATGATCTGTAAGGCTCCTTTTAGCAGTTAGAAGAAAGAGGAACAACAGATATAATTGTGTATTCATTTGCCACATGTTGGTTGCCAGTTCATGTGGAGAACGTAATACATATTGAAACACTCTGTCTTCCTGTGATCTCAAATTGCGTAACACCTCATTGCCAAATAAGTAAACACTTTTGTTGGGATTACACGTGTGTATGTGTGATCCCTAACTCACCAGTCAACATGCATGATATCTGATAGCAGAGGCAGGAATGATCTCACAAATGTCAGAGTCACGATTTCTTTCTCACACATTTATATCCAGCCATCTCTGTCTTCTAAGACATTTTAGAAAATTTTGTCTTCTCTCTTCCAGTTTAAGAAATATGATTCATAATTCGTAAAAGGAGTTCAGATAATAAGGTTCTGAAGTGTGGCGGAGAGGTTGAGAAATCTAAATAGTGATTGTCTCAAATGAAGAGCAGGAGTTCTTGATCAAGGCGGATGTGTGTTTTAAATGAGCTCTTGTGAAATTAGACTTTGGGTCAGATAGGCAGAAAAAGTGAATGTGCTCTGTTGCTTCTTTTCCTCAGGCCTTTTGCTCCATTATTGTGTCATCAAAGGATTGTATGATATCAGCACAACCTGTGCAGAGTGTGTGTTATACCGGGTGTAATGCTCCTTATATCTTTTAAGGATTCATTAATGGTGAAGAATTATACAACTGAATGACAGTAGTTCCTTACACAGAGTCTTAAGGGAGATAAGTCTGGATGTCTGTTGATCCATTGCAGTTCTGTAGATTTTGAACGTCTGTCCATGTTATCTTCCCATATATTGTTCAATTGCATCTCCCATCAGTGATAAAGAGTTAGGGTAATTATAGTCCAGCAGAATGTGTTTCCTGTTTGAAGACGGATACTTGGGACTTTGATACACTTTGACACACCTAAAATTTTTGGACGTCAGCCTGAAAAATGCATAGTGTGAAAGCAACAAGCTTTTATGTTTGGAATTTACATATTAAGGAGGTACGCTTGTCAGGAAGTTAATTGAATGTGGCTGCTTGTGAATTGGCACCTGGTGGCACACCTTGCATGTACTTACTGTAACATATGAATTGTCTGAATGCAAACAAAGCATTGTAAATAAACCAGTTCAGTGGTAATTGCACAAATTACTTCTTTGTTCTCAGTGCAAGGGTAATTGTATAGCTGCATTGACCATCAGACAAATTCCGAAGTCTGTATTGTGGTAATACTACCTTTATTAGGACAACCACAGATTTCTTCATCAGTCAAAGCAAACATGTAGGAAAAGGCTGGATGATAGTAGATTGAGATGGGTAACTTACAGTGTTTGGGGTCTGCACCTGCTCCTCCAGCGTCTTGGAAGGCTGCATCCGTTCTCCTGGTCCCCTATTTTGTTTTTGACTCTTAAAGGCCCCCTGAACTATTTAGGGGGCATGAGAGGCAATTTCAGTACATTTCAGTCCTCCTTGAGCTATCTTAGGTCCAGGGGAAACTTCTAATACACACATTTGCTTTTGATAGAAGGAACCCGTGATTGTAGAACAGTTCAGGAGTGGACAAACTGTTGCAAAGTTGTCAATCCTAGAGTGAACAAGGGATGTTTGCATAATTTGAAAAAAGTAAGTATAGCAGTCTCCCACTTATTCAACAGGTTAGGGACCAGAACACACTTAAAAAGCAGAACTTGCAAATGCTGTCTGAACAAAGAAGAGGGGCCAGATAAACAGTGACAATTAAAGCAGACTCATAGTGGTATAATTGTGTAGTGTGGCAGAGCCCCCAGGATCTGGATTCCAGTGCAGGAGCCAAAGGCTGCTGCCAGATTGCCTCCAACTGTGCTAACCAGTGCAGCAGTCTGAGCCTGAACAACTACCTCAGCCAGCACAGTGGGGTTACGGAATTGGCAGATGCTCCCTGGAACTCTCTGACACCTCTCATCTCTGCTCTGCAGCTAGTGGGGTTTTTCTCTGGCATGAGCACTCCCCAGGCCCCTGACAGCCTCTGCAGCCCGTAAGAGGTGGGGAGGGATCTGGCCAGCCAGCAAGGTGCTAGCATATGCATCCAGACTGGCCGGAGCTCCACCACACTGCACTGCCACTAGTAGTTCAGAGAAGTCCGATGTATTTCCAGGAATGTTGTGGGCACATGGAGTTTCTCTCTGCCTGGACAGCTTGCAAACCCTGCTGCCTCTGCTGTCTTCTCCTCTGCTTGTATTGGGCGCGTGTGGTTGCTTTTCCATGATTTGTTATTTTGACTCTTTTCAATTAGATACTGAGTAATAACACTGCATTTTTAAGTCTGTCATTTGCACCCAAGTTGCATGAACAAAACTGAATGAAACCTATATGAAACCATTTTATTAAAGATGGGAAACACTACCATCTTCTCAGAATTAGTCTTTTGGCAGATCAATAACATCTGATTTGGACTTTCATTTTTAATTTAATTTTAAACTTCAGAAAATAGAATGTTTTCACAGGCTGAAAAATGTTATCTGATTCCACATACTTAGCTTGATTATCGATTTGGTATGTATAATGACAAACAAATCAACTTTCTTCATGTGTGTAGATGGAGGAGAAATAAGAAGTGGTCATTCTAAAGCTATTGAATTATTTTAATGTACAAGAGAGTACAGTTAGCCAACAACTTTAGTATGAGGCCACTCCTGCTGAAAATCCAACTGGCATCCTTGAACACTTCACTGTTCTGGAGGAAAACCAACAAGCAGCTCAGAAAAATGCTGCTTCAAATTTTACTAAATTTGGACATAATAGAAATACAATGAAAATGTGAATTATGTTGTATATAGGTTTGTTTAAATAAGATCTTAGATTCATTATAGCTTTTATAGTTATGATCTTGGTTACAGTAGCCTCCTGGGTTTTTTTTACTATACTATATGTCCTTTTCAAAAGAAAACTGAGATACAGGATGCCCTTGCCTTTCGATGTCCAGTTATCTGGTGACTTGCTCTTTTGATGCTTCCAAGTTAAGTATAAGTTCCATTAATTTAATGGAGATTCCACTCTTTCATCAGTTCTTCTTGCCTGTAGAGCCTCACTTCAGACCACTCAGGCACATTCACTGCTTGCAAAGCAAGCTGAGCAGGGAGAAAAGGCACCAAGCCAGCCAAGAGACTTTGCAAGCAGCATGTGCACAGTCAGTCTCAAGGGAGCTTGTGTAAGTCATTCATGCTCCCCACAGTACAGTACAGTACAGTACAGTATAGTATGTGGGTTCTGCTTTTCAACCAGTTCCATTTTCTGACAGTGCTGTAGTCTCTAATCTGTCAGATAAGTGGGAGAAGCCTGTACTGTGCAAAATGTGTAGCCACTATTCCACACATTTGTTTCATAAACAATGACCATAACTTTATAGTCGTGGTCTTGCTTTCAGGTGCTCTCAGCTCTACTTACTCCAGTATATTCCCTTTTTACATAAACTGAGATTTTACTTTGTAAAATGCAGTAGTCACTAATCTAGCCTTTTGTTTCATAAACTATAAGCCTAGTCCCATAATGTTTCATCATTTTTAGCCAATGAATTAAGTCACCGGAGTGACTTACACCATACTATATGAAGAAGAAACTTCCTAGTTCAAAGCCTTTGTTTTGTTCTTCCCAGGTAGAGGTTATTGCTGACCAATTAAAAACAAAAACAGAAATCCCAGAGTTTAAATGTAGCTTACAGTAGTCACTAGTTTGTCCCGCCCCTTCCACTTGTAATAGCATAAAAATGGCTATTCATTATCTTTCTGAGTCACTTTTAAAATGTATTTTCCCCTGGAATTGCAAATGCTTAAAAAATAATGTCAATTCAAGCAGTTAATGTTCATGTGTTCTTATGCCCATATTACACTGGGCAATTCTGTGACTGAGGGACAGTGCAAAGTAGTTCAGTGTTGTTATACCCAGTTTGTTGTAGAGAGACAGAGTGCCCTGTGACAACCATATGCTGTAATCCAGAATTGTTAAATCGATTTTCTGTTATGTTGGCTTGTTGTAGATAAATGCATGGGTGGGGCTATAATATTAATTGTAACAGCAGCAGAATCTGTTGAGAGATGGAAGGCTATTATATGGCGTGAAAGGAATCAGGGAAAGAATGAGGATATCAGCTGAAAGTAGAAAGGCCTATACCAGACACTAGGAAACAACAGAGTAAGCAAAATATAGACTTGTTGAAAATCAGATTTACTTATGTTGCTACACCTGGTTCCCAGGCTTACATGTGTAGCAGAAATGGTAGACCTCTACACTGACACCATCAGGATTTCCTTCATACATAAAATGAACATTTGTACATTTGTATAGTTTGAAATCTAGGTAAAACAAAAAATCATTTATGGTAGCTAATGTGACTGATAATAATGTGAAAAGAAAAAAGAAACAGCCTCTAGATCCTCCAAGCTAGATTGAGCATAGCCATTTCTTCTTCCCTTTACAAAGATACTCTTACAAAAGCCATAGATATTCTCTACAAAGGACTCATTGTTTCCATGATAAAGGAAATCCTTCTAGGAAAGTATTACCCTGAGAAGTCATTGAGGTTGTCAGTGTTACTGGCAGAGATGCCAGAATATATAGGAATATAGGAAGAGATGCCAGAATATAGCCCGTACATTCCTAAATACTGTTTATTTGTTTGGTCCCCCATACATTCTTAAGTTTTGGGATTTTTAAAAATGTCTCTCGCTCTATGTTCACCATATTTCCTTGAACTCTACATAAGTGCTGTCCAGTTCTAAGCTCTGATGATCTTCTGCTACTCTGTGTAGGCTTTTAAATTATTGATTGTAACACTTAAGGAACAAAAATTGTGTTTACACACAAATGCATAGATGTGTTGTAGCAACATATTACACATCCAAATTATGCTCACATAATTATGCTCACATAATATTTGGCCTAAAGACATCCTGTCCTCTTTGATCTTGGAAACTAAGCAGGGTCAGCCCAGGTTAGTAATTGGATGGGGGAGTGTTAATAAATATGAAGTGCTATAGGCTATATTTCAGAGGACTAAACTAGTAAAACCATTTCTGAATATTCCTTGCCTAAGAAAACCCTATGAAAATTCATGAGGTTGCCATAAGTCAAGAGGCAACTTCAAGGCACACATGCATACACCATATTATTGCTCCTTCCCTCTGATAAATCCTTGGATTTTTTTCACCAATGGAAGCAGCAAAAGCATTTGAGTTTTCCCTACTTACAGTATACACAATTGTAATTGCTATCAATGTATATTGTCCAAAACAGTTAGAAAATGGTTTTGAGGGAGTAAAAGCCAGCTATAAACTTCCTCACCTTAAAAATGATTTCATTAGATGCTTTTTTCACTGTTTTCCCCTATTTTTCCAGTTGCATACATGTTAATATTCCTCCCTCCTTCTCTTTCTGCCCACCACAGCCACTTGTTTTTCTCATCCTTCACATTTCTTGGGGAGCCAAGCAGTAGTTATGAGTGAGAGTAAACTGAGTGTATGATGTGATAGACAGTAAGGAGAACTAATAGATGGTTTCAAAGACTGGAATTGAAACTGCTGGGGAACACTAAGGTGCAGATTGTATTGCTTTTTCTCCATTGACCACAAGCAATTGGATTCTACCTGTTTTATTCTTCCCAGTAAGCCCCTTCTGTACACACTGTACAATGCACGCTATTAAATGTGTCAAGATTCCATGCCTCCTACTGTTTATATTTCTGAATCAATTTTTAAAAATATGAATATATAGGCTTCTGAGCATAAATAAAGGACTATTAACAAAATCTGTCATTATTTTCACTGCTGTTTCTTCTTGTTCGTCTATTCCTAAGACAATAGTTAAATATTATTATTTTGTTTGCCACCCAATACATCAATAATCTATCTTCCAAAATTGTTACAAAAGGGGCTTATTTGTTTCAGGTGAAAGGTAATCCATTCTGAAAATTATTTAATTTTCGTGTCTCTTGTAAGCAAAGGCTTCCGATTTTGTCATATAATTTTTGATTTTTCATGGTTTAGGCATGTGCTGTGAACAGCTTAAACCAAAAATTAGTCTATTAAGCAAAATGAGATGGTTGAGTCAATTGAATTCCTTCAAACATATGTTAAAGTCCTCTCTAGCAGTAATCTGGTACTTTAGTAGCTTCTCACTTTTCAAATTATACTTTTTCTTTTATCCTGGCTTTTTTTATCATTCTTGAAGACACTGGAAAGGAAGTTTATAGTGATTTGAAATGGAATTTTCCTAAACTTAATCAAATCATTTTAAACAAGTGTCTTGCTGACTTAAGTGTTGCAGCCCTATAGACCTGGTATACATTTGGTGGGTCATAGAAATGTATGTGAAAACATACTGCCTTTGCACGTGAGAAAGAAAGAAAGAAAGAAAGAAAGAAAGAAAGAAAGAAAGAAAGAGAGGATTACTTGGTATTACCTAAAAAGGTGGGATACATGTAAGATAAAAATACATTTCTGGGTATTTTGACAACAACACATTTCTTCTGCTAGAGAAGAAGAGTCTTTTCAAAGTGTACTGCTTAATAATTGACCCTAATCAACAATCATTGAAATTCTAACCAGTCACTTTTTCAAAAATAAAAATGGAGTGTCCTACTTACCCTCTTCTGAAAATTATATTTTTAGTGTTTTATATTCACATTCAAACTGCAGGAATTATTTAATTATGGAAAGCTTCAGATATGTTTAAATTGAACTGTTAGAAGAACCAGCCCAAAAGTGGTGTTCACCAAACCATTTTGACCATAGCTCTCATAATCTGACAGTGGGAGTATGTGAGTTTCCATCTAAAACATTTGGAGAGCACCAAGTTGATTGAGAAAGGTTGCATTAGAATGATAAACATTAACAGAAGTAACAGTTCCCTACTAGAAGCAGTCATGTTATCTTAATGTTATCATATCAATGCACTATATAACTTCAGTAAGGAACATTATTTGGGAATGCATTTGGCATAGACTTTGCAAGGTTTTCCAATTTGTCCTCATTGTGACTCTCTAAACCAAACTACTTGTTCAGATGGTGCTCTGGAAGTTCCATTGATGGAAAAAACTACCATTTCTACGTAACTTGTTCTGGCTTTAATCCCACTTCTGAAAAAATAATGTTCTTTCTGTCCAACAAAAAGTCTTTTCAGTATATGCACTTAAAGCAATACTCCTTCTAGATTATCCTTCTTTATTCTCTTCTACTGAATACTTGTTTTGAGCTGTAACTCCTTGTAGCTCCTTTTAGAGCTGTTTATAGATACAGTTCAGTGTTGGTACCTGTGACAACCAAAAGAGCAGCCAACTTTTCTGCTTGTCTTTGGGCGCTTCCAACCCATCCAACAGAACAACCTAAAGGAAACAGGGTTGCAGCAGATCAGCATACTTTCAGGGAATGTTTACTGAAAGTCTGGGTTTCCTAGTTTCCCAGACCCTGGGCAGTTTAAAAAAGAATCAGATATATTATCACTGAAAAGGAGCCTGGTTCTCAGGTGCGAGAACAGTTCTGTTTTGCTACAGACTGCATATATAAATTTTGGGGGGCTGGAGGTTCTCTCTTCTTGCAGCTCTTAGCAGCAATATGCCTTTGGTCAGTGGTGTTTTCAGTGAATATTTTAGACACTAAAGGAAACAACATTCCTGATGACAATCTCCAGCAATTTAGGATTTTTAATGTATATTAGCTTACTACTGATTTGTTTAATTGAAGGAGGTAGATGTGCGTGTGTCTCTTTACATGTAGGTTATTAGCTTTCCTTCTCCCAACATTCTTGGCCATGATGAGAAGTTTGCTAATCCTGTATATTCTGGTCATTAGGATCATTATTCATCAATCAAGCTATCAGTTTTAGTATTCAGCCATCTTCCGTTGGAGTCAAGATAGTTCTACTTGTGAAATTCACTGGTCACAACACAGCACATTTCCTCCCCATCACCACATATTGCCTTTGAGTTCATTCAGGCGCTGCACTCACCTGAACTTGGGAACAAACTCTAGCATTTCAGTTCCATGCAACATACCATCACTAGTCATTTACCATCATTCACATGGGTATTCGACTTTCTACTACATGACATTTTCTGTTTAGCAGCTGTATTGTCTGTGGAAAATGAGATCAAAACCCTTATCCAGAAGGGTCTGGCAGAACTATGATTCTGATATTTTGGAATGTTTGTTAGAATTCATCACACTCCTCAAGAAGGAATAAGTCTTCAACCAAATCTGGACCTTCTGGTTATGAATTCCTTCACAAGACTGATGAAATTCAGAATGAAACATTTTCCATCAACCTGCTGCTCCTTCATATCACAAATATATTTTTATTTCTATACTAGAAGGAAGCATATGTCATGTTGCCACTTAGCCTAGGAACAGCCACTCCTTTCGCTTTACTCTGAAAGACATGGTTGCAAATCACAGGCTGCCTGTTTGAACTGAACATGATACCAACATATTAATAAAGTTCATGACCTGTCACTGTACACTTCCATTGATTTTGAATTTAAGTCTTTCTGTGCTTAGGCGATAGGCTACTCAACACATCCCATACCATAAGCAGACCAACTGTGTCACATTTTTGCTTCATTCTCAGGGTCTGACACTGTGGGATTCTGTTAATTTAGTAAAGTATAATTTGTCACCAGTGGGTACCTTCAGTTAATTGGTACTCTTCTAGGCTCTGCACATATTTTCCCTGTTCCAGATTTCAAATCCTTATTAGAAACACTGACATGGCTGGTGAGCAGAAAAAATGGCTTCACTTTTTGTTCATGTAATGGTGTACTCTCTCTTCGGCCACACACACACACACACACACCGACTGGTTGAGAATAATCTTCCTGACCAAGGTTTTCATTCTGCTTTCAGAAAATTTATGTTCCCTGAATATATACCTACAGTGGATATTGTAACCTGGTGCTTGTTCCACATTACCAGTAACTTGTACCACATTAGCATTTATAAGTCTCCTCACAAATGCAAGAATGGCGATTTGGAAGTAAACTTACAATTAAAACTGTGTTGTCAGGTAGACTCAGAGCTTTATGTTCCCTCATCAGTGTTTTACAGTCATCAGTGATCTCCCATTTGGGATTGCACTATCCAGTGTGGCCACCACATTTTGTAAAAATGAAGCAAACAAGTACTGGATCAGGTACCCAGTTGGTATTTCAACTGCCATTTGGGGAGAGGTTCAAGGTTTGCAAGAGTCGCTTTCTTTTCCCTTGAAGTTATTTGGTGGCTCCATTCTCCAGTTGACAACTGCCATGTTTTCCCCGTCTTCCCCAGCCCCCCCCCCAAAAAAAACATTGAATATCTGCTGTCCTGTTTGAATATGTCTTATCTTTGTGGAACCTGTCAGTGGGTTCTATTCTATTTGTGTCAAAATGCTATACAGGCCAACCCTCTGTTTGCGACCTGTTTTTCCCCCCACTTTCGCTTTCCTGATGACCATCATTTCCATAAGGCAGGCTTGTGAGTTCTGGGCTCTCAACCCTTTACAGAGTTAAGGATGTTTTCAAGTCATATGTTTTTTTGTTTTTCCCCCCTGCCTAAAGTGGCATTTATTCCCTCATTAATGTTAGGACAGTTGTTGCAAACCTTGCATGTCAGGACTCCATGTGACTGGATTCGATATTCAAATGTTAAAAATTAAAATTTCTAAAATTGTGAATTCTTCATATGCAAGGGAAGTTTCCCTTCCTGTATATACAGTGATGGAATGGCAACGGGGCAGGGAAGTGAAGCTAACACACTATTCAACCCTTCTTGCATATTTATTTCACACATACTTTGAATGCTTTTGCAGATAATGTGTGATGAAATCAAGGAAACTGTGTACTCAAGATTGCATTTAATTGAATGCAGCATAGTTCAGAACAGTTCTAGCATGGCTTGTCTTATGAATTCATTGTCAAGATTTATTTAAGTTGATGAACACATTAGTGTTCTCTTTAAGAAGTGATTTATCTCAGGTTTTACAAACCCATCCTACTTTTTGAAATTTGAACTTTTAGGATTATTCTTTTCAAATACATGCACACACGTTTTATATAATAAACAAGATTTTCAATGTTCCCTGATACAGACCTCAAAATTTAGGAAATGTGGGTTTTGGCTCATTAGGTACCTGCTCTCAGTTTCTGTCTTAAGAAAATTTACTGCAAAATTAAAGGAAGAACAACTGATTTTTCAAAGAGTTTCTGTCTTAAGAAAATTTACTGCAAAATTAAAGGAAGAACAACTGATTTTTCAAAGAGTACCATTATATCATATAAAACTTTCTTGCAGCGTGACTGCAATCCTTTCTATAGTTACTCGAAGTAATCTCTATAAAACTGAGTTGTGCTTGCTTCTTCAGTCTGTAAGATCAACTTCTGAAACATGTTAGGTCAGATTCAGACTTCATAATATTTAAAATACACTTCTGAAATCAGTGGGACTTAATATAACACTCATGAATTTTACTGAGTCTGCTCTTAATATGACTAACAGCACAATTCTGTTAGGGCATTAAGCTAAAGTATCTCTGGGTTTCTGCAGCAGTTGTACCTTTTACATGTTTGTGTAAGGAGGTAGCCATACCTCCCCATGTAAGCACTCTGCCTTCACCCTGCAGCACAACAACAGCTTTAGAGGTGATTGACAAGCTGTCACAGCTTTACTCCCTAGTATTTGGAACAGCAACTGGAATACCCAGAATGGGCAATTGAACATTCTGGATGATTTGCCTTGAACAGGCTCTCAACCTCCATTTGGATCTCACCTGAAATTTTAACAGTTTCTTCTTCATCCAGCTCAAATGGAAGCTTCAGATTAACATACCGTTTAAATTGCTAGTCTGAGTTAGGAATTAGGAATCCTGCCCATTGGAAAAAAATACATGTAATTCTCTCTGTGAATGCACAGGCTTGAAAACAGAATGTTAGGATAAAAGTCTGTCTTCTAGCCTTATGTAGAGTTCAGATTTTCTCCTTATTCTGATTGTCATAGCAAGGATTATCAGATCAAGATAACTGAACAGAGAATGACTTAGTTTCCTCTGTCTTCATGCCTTTTCAAATATGTGCTAATTTGTCACAACTAATAGTAAAATTTGAAGCCTTGTAATCCCCTTATTCATTTATCAGCGGAGGGAATAATTATAACTACATTGTTAAGAGGCTTTGTTAAAGCTTGCATCTGTCATGCTCTAGTTTTCTGTGTTGATAGGACTGAAACAACCCTGATCTTTTCATCTGTTACAAAGTTCTCAAGAAGAGTGTTCTGGCATTAATTCATTGCTTTTTGCATTGCCTGTCATGAGCCATCAAGCTCTACTATGATCTGTTGGTTCCAGCTTATCATCAGATAACTGCATGCATTCTCTAAAAGAGCTGTTGCATCCTCCATAGCCTTTTTACATGAGATATCTGTACCTGTACTATACTGGGCTGCTATTTGATCACAGACATTGGAGCCATCTGGTTTCATCTGAACCATGCACTAGATGTTTTGGTTTAGGCACATACCTCTTTCAGCTTAGTGATATGGTTGCTTAGCATTACCTCGTCCAAATTCAGGTAAGTCAGTGTGATGTTCTATCTGTGTGGCTCCATAGGAACCACAAAAATGAAAACGGATTGTATACTTGTTACTGTGGTTCTTTGAGTGGATATCTGTGCGGATACAAAACCCACGCTCCTTCCAAGCCCTGCTGCAGGTGTCATTTTGATCTGTTCTTGCTCTGTTAGTTCTCTAGTCATCCATTAGGAAACAGGCAGGATGCCAGTAGACATTTAGCATGTGTATTGCGGGGTTTGGGGAGGGATTCCTATTAGAACTTCTCTACCTATCTCTAGAAACTTCTGAAATGTTGTTGTGTTCACAACAATAACCCATGTGTGTGACTGTACTTCATCACTACTTAAAGTACTGCAACTCTGGGTAAGCCCTTCTGAACTCTTCTTTCTCTAATATTTCCTTAAATTATGAAGTGCTACTTCACGTTCTTTATTCTGTCAGTCATAATTTGTCATGTCATTATGGCTTTTGCTGAACTACTGTTTTGCTCAGCTACCTGCATAGAGGCAGTAGACACAAGGGACAGAGCCAAAAGAAGGGTCTTAATGCTCAAACTAAGTAGAAAAAGAGACAACAAAAAATCATTGTGCAGAAATGCCTGAAGATACGGAGCAAGCAGGCAGTCCAAAGAGTGACCAAAACCTTTACAGGGAAATCAGTTAGCTAAGTTTTCGCTGAAAATGCACATTGTCACAGTGGAGACAACCGACCAAGTCTACCTTTCCTTAACCCTTTTTCAACTAGTAACTACGAGCAACTCGTAGTATCCAACCTATAGCCTTTAGCAAAATTAACAGAAATTGATCCAAAGAATTATATTACTCTGCAGGCTTAGGTTCACTCTATTGGTGCTGCTGAAATCTACCAGATGCAGAAAATGCCTAGAAGTCACAGAGATCTATAGCCCTCTCTTCCTGTGAGTTAGAACAGGTTGAAATGTATACTCTCTACTGAGGAAATGTACAGAAGAAAGAGCATTTGTTTCTACCATTTCCAATAGCTGATCATTTGCTACCCTGTCTTAGGTTTATAGGAATTATAGAACAAAATATCTGGGAGGTATTGGTTGATGTAGTGGTTTGAGTGCTGGTCTATGACTCTGGAGAACAGAGTTCACTTCCCTGCTCGGACATGGAAACCCACTAGGTGACCTTGCATCACACTCAGCCTCAGAAAACCCCTTGATTGGTTTGCCTTAGGATCACCATAGGTCAGAAACGACTTGAAAGCACACAATAACAACAACAACAACAACCAGTTATGCTACCACTTACTCTATGCTGGAGCCAGACTGATTTAGCACGAGCTTTCTACCATTGTTAAATCAGTTCTAAGACCACTCTAATGCTCAGCTTGAGCTGGGAGATAGTCATCTCTGAGCTGAAAAATTTTGTGGGTTCATAGAAGTCAAAGTTAGGTTCCTCTAACTGGTGTCCCACTCATGGAGGGCTCTGCACCCAGTGCCATTTGAACTCCCCTCACATAATCCATTTATGAGAAATATATTGTCTTTTGATCCCTTGTATCTTCAGTCCTGTCCAAAGCCACAAAAACTGTGTCAGCTTTGCTATTTCTGTTGGGTTAATCATAATTTGAAGAAGCAACAAAATGATCAGTGTGATGTAACATTCTGGCTGGAGTAGACATGTTGTGTCTAATTATTACTATAGTACAGTTTCCATGAACTTCAGCATGTTAGTGTGCCTTACTAGACAAAGCAGTAATGGGAATAAGCTTGAAGGCACATCAGCAACAGTTAACTCAGATGGGTGCCTTTGCAGATGACTATAACAATCCCATTTCTATTCCTTTACCTTGGTATTATACTGGCCTTGTCAGAAGTGGTCCTGCAGGACATGCTGCCTTGAGATGTTGTGATATAGGCAGGATAGAAATATTTTAATATATAAATAATAAATAAAATATAATCTAGACACATCTCCATGGTACTGTAGAGGTCAGCAGTAATATCCACAACCATAGCCAGTGCAGTGTAGTGAACAGTGTGTTGAGCTTGGTCTTTTTTTGAATCCTTACTCTCATTTATTTTGCAGAAGAGTTGTGAGAATAATACAGTTAGGCACTGAGGAATGAGCCAACGTGGTATAGTTGTTTGAGTGTTGGACAAAGACTCCAGGAGGCCAGTGTTAAAGTCCACTTTCAGCTGTGAAGATCCACTGGCTGACCTGGGACAACTCACACACTTTCAGCCTAAGAGGAAGGCAACAGTAGACCTCCTTTGAATAAATCTTGCTGAGGAAACTTTATGATAGGTTCATCATAAGTCAAAGTTGACTTGAAGTCATGTAACTGCAAAAAGAGGGAAGAAACATGGGTGTTGACTAGAGTATCATGCATTGTTTCTTTTCACCCCACACCTACTTCATTTATTCCACATTGGCCTTTAGGCTGCTGGGATAGAATTTAAAAACTGATTTCATTTTTATCCTATTTTAAATTACATTTAAATTAAATGTGAGCACTATGATAGCCAAGTTGCAATAGTTTGATTGACAAAAAAAGGATAAAATTAAAAAAATATATATAGATGCAATCTGTTTTGTTAAAGTGCTCAGTTCCAAGTGTGGATGTTTGTGTCCCCTAAGTCCCAGTGCAGGAGGCAGGTAGGTCTTAATTCATGGTTGGTTGTTTCCAAATTGGGGTAGCTGTTTGGGAGCCAGAACTCAGTCCTTGGTGTTGCCTCTCTTACAACTGCAATGACAGGTTTTAGCTGCAGACATTACATATGTGAAAGTGCAAAGTGTGAAAGTGTTATGTGCCTTCAAGTTGCCTGTCAATTTGTGGTGACTGCTTGAATTGCATAGGGTTTTCATAAGCGAGGAATATTCAGATGTAGTTTTGCCAGTTCCTTCTTGTACAAAAATATTTCTTATGATCATAATATTAATAATAGTTCTTGTGATGTAGGGAGAGAGTCCTGCTGGCACTACCTTCCCTCTTTTAGTGTATGCCTAGAGATTTTTGTTCAACATAATCATAGAAGAGATCGTCTTTCAACTGAATTGGAAACCCAATAAAATTTGAACAAATATGTCCTACCTTTTTAGGTCACTGTGGTAACAAAGCATCAAAGGGGGATTAAAACACAAGTACCAGACCCTGATTGTTTGACCTGTATGTTTTCATCTCTTTCTTTCTTTCCCTCTCTGGTTTTCTTTCATTGCTTTTAATCTTTCTAACAGGTTGCTCTGTAATTTAAAATAAATTGAAGGAAGCAGATGGGAGACCTAAACATTTCAAGTTTGAATTTAAATTCATATTAATAGGTTGATAGTTACTGGAACTGTGGGTACAACATCTGCAGAAAGAGCTTGCTGGCTTTTAAAAAAGTATCAGGTTTAAAGGCGAGCAGTCTTCCACTTGAGATGTTTTCTCTTATACCAGCTGAGTTTTGGCTTTGAGATAAAAATAGGAACAGGTGTTGAGTTAAAAATATCTATCCTTGTTGTTCCAGTCTTTGCTCCTATTTATCTCTACTAGCTCTTTCTTTAAAT